>JAUTXW010004252.1:577500-744175 GCA_030620095.1 Kuschelorhynchus macadamiae
TATTTTCGTTATACATGATGTTAAACTACAGTTTCTAGATAAAAATGGATTCAAATTATTTAGATGTAGGTACAGGATCCTACAGGGTAGGTGTTATGAAATGTAACTTTATTCACTACTTTAATTTCAATAAATTTTTCCATAGTAGTTATATGTCTTCGTTTTTTTTCTGAAACATCAGATATTAAAACGAAATTTTATAGTAATTTTAGATATCTATAACTTTAAAATTTTTCTAATTACTAACTTAAAAATGTATATTTTTTCTTTTTGTTAAAAATTGAAAACGTTTTAAGGTATTAACCTAAACTTTATTTTTTTCTGTAAAATTGTCGCATATATCTTTAAAACTGTGTTTTAACACAGAAAGTGTTAAAAATGATAAAAATTTTGCTGAAAAAATGAAGTGTCTTCAAATTTTTTATCAGTCCACGTAATGAAAAAATCGGTAATTCCTTTACCCGGAACTTCCCTCGTTATGATTTTTTTTCCATTTGTTAAGAATAGAGAGGTCACCCATTTTAATTCAGTACATAGTCACAGTATATGTGTTACCATATACTGTCTTTTCAAACATTTTTATTGGGCGCCATTTTGTTCCATCATATTGGTTTCCTACCAATATTTTTCCAGTTTCTTCCTACCTATGCCCCACTTGACTTTTGGGAATGATTTAAAATAAATTCAATAATTAGTTTTTACATTTACACCTACCGCCATTTTGTTACGTAATGTTGAATTCGTACCAGTTTATCCCATTTTCACATTTAATTTTTCTGCAAAATTTAAAATCATCTGAATAAGATCTTTTAACGCTGATTTTTTTAAAAATTTTATTTGGCTGCCATTTTGTTTCGTTATCTTAAATTCGTACCACAACTTCACCAGTTTATCTCTATATCACGCCTAATTCTTGCACAAAAATTGAAATTAATTTAATAGTATTTTCAGGCTGATTTTTTAAATACTTCGTTAGGCCGCTATTTTGTTTTGCTATCTTGGATTCATATTAAAATGTTACGAGTTCGTTCCTATGTAACACTTGATTTTTATGCAAAATTTAAGGTAAATTGGATAATATTATTAGTTTTTTTAGTAATAATTTTTTAACACTGTTCTTCCATATTGGATTTTCACCGAAATATTACCAGTTCATCTCCATATGATCCTTAATTTTTGACTAAAATTTGAAGTCAATCTGGTAAGTAGTTTTTAAGCTATGCTGCGAGCTGCCAAACAGATAGATCGACAGACGACCGATGGAATTGATAAAACATATTTTTTGACATCTAGGGACGCTAAAACGTAAATATATGTAAAAACTGGGGGTGATTTTTTTCACGATTACCAATATTTTATTAGGCGGCTATTTTGTTCCGTAATCTTGAATTAATAACACAGTTTTATTAGTTGTCCGCAATTAATTATGGCACATAATTTGAAATCAATCCATATAGTAGTTTTTCAGGCTCAATTTTTAAATATTTTATTATGCCGCCATTTTGTTCCACTATCTTGGATTCGTACTAAAATTTTACTAGTTCATTCCAACATAATATTTGATGTTTCTGCAATTTGAGATACATTGAATAAGTAGTTTTTTAATAAAAATTTTTTTGGCATCTCACTAGGTCGCCATATTGGATTTTTACCAAAATATTACCGGGTCATCCCGATGTCACACTTAGTTTTTGATCAAAATTTGAAGTCAATATGGTAAGTAGTTTTTAAGCTATGCCGCGAACTGACAGGCAGACGGACCGACGGAATTGATAAAGCATAATTTTTGGCATTTAGGGACGCTAAAACGGGAAGATATGTAAAACCTGAGAGGGCGATTTTTTCCACGAATACAAACATTTTATTTGGCCGCCATTTGGTTTGGCCATCTTGAATTAGTACCACAATTTTACTAGTTGACCCCTATACCACAAGTAGTTGTGGCACACAATTTGAAATCAGTCCATTAAGTAGTTTTTTCAGGCTGAATTTTTAAATATTTGGTAATATTTCATCTCCAATTTTTGACCAAAATTTGTCAAGTCAGTCGGGTAAGTAGTGTTTTAGCTATGCCGCGAATAGACAGACAGACAGGCTGACGGAATTGAGAAGACATGTTTTTCGGCATCTAGGGACCCTGAAATGTGAAGTTCTGAAAAACCTCGGAGGATGATTTTTTCACGATTACGATACTTTCCTTTTACGAGAGAAGTAAAAAAGGTCATTTATTTTTTATGAATATTACCAATAAAATAGTACCTAATCTAATAATGAAAAGACAATTGGATTTGTTGTTAAAAAGTTAGTAAATTTGCTTTAACCCAAACTTACCTTGTAACTAATCCCTCCATGTATTAAGGAAATCAAATATAACAAATCTGTATAATACTCTACATATTAATATACATATAAGTGTTGAATTAAACTGCATAATGTTTTAATTTTCTTTATGTAAAGAAAGGATTCATAGTGAGGAAAATTACGGGTAAAGCTAATTTACCATCTTTTTATATATTTAATTTATTTTTCTATTAACATAATAATAATTATTGTTACTATTATAAACATTTGTTTCATAATTTTATTTACAGATATTTTTTATATTTAAATTATTATGGTTTGCCATATAGGATTCGCGCTAAAAATTTACCAGGTAATCCCTAATATCACACAAATTTTTAGATCCATTGGATAAGTTATTTTCTTAATAGTAATTTCCTTTACATTTTTTTCGGCCACCTGAATTTCTACCAAAATTTTACCATTTCAGCCTCATAATATGACCATTTATTTTTCAGCAAAATTTCTAGTCAATCAAATAAGTACCTTGTTTTTGAGCTGTGCCATGCACAGACAGACCGACAGAAATGGGAAAATTGGTTTTTCGGAATCTAGGGAACCTAAAATGCAAAAATCTCCAAGAGTGATTTTTTTCACGAATACAAAACTTCTCACTATATAGGAATATGATTATGATTAATATGAGTTTAACATTTGTTTGTTTGACGTCTACATTGCGATTCTTGCACGCGGTTTCGAAGTGGTTTCTGAGTATATTTTATTGTCAGTGATTTTCATCCAGTACAAACTAGATTTTACGCAACAGCGTGGTGCCAGATATCTAAAAAAAATTTGCTACAATTTCCTCCATATACTTTTCACAGTTTAACCCTTAATATCTGTGCGCGAAATTAATGTGATATTTGTCTGTATTTAAAGTATTTTCCAAATAATACATTACAGCCTGTGCATATGTTTTATTTTATTGTTCTATTGTAGGTATGTAATAAAAATTAAATACTGTTTTAGACGCGCAAAAAAAAATCTGAAAATGCATTGAAAAGACGCATTGCTGCTAGATGTCGGGAAATTTGACACATTGGAAACCGTTATCGCTTTTACGTTTGTTCATGTATACTATAGACCAAATACATAATAATAATATCTTTTGCCACAATATTTTTTTATTTATACATTTGATTTTCATTTTATATTATAGTTTTCTTAATAGATTATATTAATAAAATGTATATTTGACATCCTGAGAGCCATAGCGTTTACAATGTGAGGTAATCTTGGCTCTAAACATAATCATAATAACGTACTCTTTTAATAATCCTAAAGTATCAATCAATATAGCTCAGTAAAATGTACTCTTTCGATTTAGGTAGGATCAGCAAGGTGTCTGTGCAATGGCTTCTGGCCAACAAGTGGCTACCATTGTGGATCGCCAATACGGAAACGGGGAAGGACTACCGGATAATCGATTTTCTCATAGCCCAGGGTCTAGAAGAGTTGGAAGAAATGGAGGGGGAATCGGAGCAGCGTGCCCGCGGCGAGGACCAGGATGAGCCTTCGGGGTCCGCCGAGCACCATCCTCCCCCTCCACCCTCTGCTACTTAAGCCCGTTTTTTTTGTGAAATCGTTAGGGCGACTGAATAATGAACTTGCTTCAAATCCAATAAGAATTACTTTAAACCAAAATGATAGTCCGGGAACCGGGAATGTTTTTTTTTTAAGTCATCGCCACTGTGTGCGTACTTGATTGTCACAGTAGTGACAAACGACAAAAAATATTCTAGTAATAAGCGCACGTAGTAGTGTTTGCTTCTTGATTCCAACCTTGAATAAAAAGTAAATTATGCTCGTAATGCCACTATTAAATAATACCTTATATTCATTATATTAATTAATATAAGGCTTCTTTTGCTAGTGCTAGCAATTTATTTATCCATCAGTTGCAATCCTTCAATTATGATTTGAACACTTCAGATGTTGGGAAACTTTTCTGGTGAGTGTTTTTCCTAAAAATTGTGTAACGAATAATACGACGGTCTAGTGAACAATTCTACTTAGTTAATTAATAGTTTTTTTTTTTGTGAAAATCACTCGTTCGGAAATTTATCAGTGAACAATTTATTATGAATCAAAATCGTTTGTAAAAATCATTACAAACGAAGTAAGCTAGACATTTCAGATGTTCAGCGATGGTTGTGTCATTTTACGTAATGATGTAGTCTTAGATAGAAAAATAAACACAATTCTGGATTGTAGTTGTACAATTTCTCTAATAATGCAGTCAATATACGTCAAAATTGAGTAAATTCATGTTCCTATATTTTTGATAAAAAATTCAGTTAACTCTTCAAAAGTTGTGCTTAACCTGTATATAATAATATTTTAGTAGGTAATTATTGTCAAACGACAACAAATATTACGTTTCTATAGTAACCAATTGGTTTTGTTCTCGCCAGGCCTCCCTATCATGGCCAACTAACAAGAAAACTTAGAAGCCGTCTGGCATTATTAGAATAAAAAATGTTAAATCGTCAATAACTCAAAAACTACAAATCTTTGGAATAGACAACTTCATACAAACTCACCCTTATTTTATGTGTTAAATAAGATAAAATTATAAAAATTGGGGGTTTCCTTTTGAAAGAAGTAACTTTTAACGATTTTTTAAAGTATATTTATAATGTCAGTTTTTGATCACTCTATATTTATTTATTATAAAAATATCAGCACAGGCCACTAAAGTGGATCCTTTTGGACAAGGAAGCCACCCGTAAATAAATAATGGAGACTTCGATAAGCAGATATTAATAGTTATGTCTAGACCTGCAAACGTCATTTTTTACATAAAATTCAAAATATCTCAAAAACAGTTCAACTTAGGTATAGGATATTATACATGAAATATACCTAGAATTTTTCGTCGTGGGACACCCTGTATATTTATATGTATATGTATATATATATATATATATATATATATATATATATATATATATATATATATATGTATATGGTAGTCATCAAAATTCTTCGGTACTCTTTCACGTTCTGATCTTCTAAAAGGTTCCATAGACACATTGACATTTGGACAAACATATTCCTCATCACTATTGATCTCGGAATTCGTCTCACTTCACTTCTGAGCTTTCTGTAGATTCAAAAGCTTCTAACTCTTCATTCTGGCTTTGTTCAGCTTTACACTGAATCCCAATTGAAACTAAAGACCCCTTTAAACTTTTGTCCTGAAGTTCTACTTGTTCTTTAGAGCCAATGTCAATCTGTACAGTATCTCTACCTTTTTCAAATATAAGTACATCTCTACTAGTACATACTTGATTTGTTACAGGATTATATAGCCTAAACCATTTTGTAGTCTGAGATGCCAACTAAAATCATTTTTGTGATTTCTTGTCCTATTTTCTTCTTTTTCCTTTGGGTACGTGAGTCATGGCTGTACATCCAAATATTCTGACATCGTCCAGCTTTTGATTAAAAAACATCTCATATGGTGTTTTTGCTAAATTAGACACAACTGACCTATTCCTTAAGTAACATGCTGTGTTTATAGCCTCGACCCAAAAACGTTTGTCCAAATCTGCTTCAAAAAGTAAGCACTTGGCTTTTTCTACTAAAAAACGATTTATCCTTTCCGAAGTTGAAATGTGGTAAAGGCCATAACACACCTAGCTGCTGGCACTTGTAACAAATAACTTCTTTGTTTTTATCGTGTTTCGATTTGTTGTCGGAATTCCGACGTCCACTCAGCTCATTGTGATGTTTCTGATTTGAATTTGACTTTCCAACAAGCGCGCCAGCTGATTAAATAGAACCGGTGCAGCCAGATTCTTGCATCTATTCAGCTAAATGAGATTTTAGAGAGATTCTGTTATTATTGGCTTTAATAATTGCCTAACTAATTTTTTTCTGGATTTTTTTTAAATTCTACCTCAAGATGTTGTGTTACTTTACAACTTTTTTCGTTAAAGGCTTTTAAAATCAATTATTAAGGAGGTGAAAAATGTGTTTTAATCATTTTTACAATACCAACTCTTCAATTGAAGGAGATTTTAAGGAAATGATTTCTCCAGTGGCTTTCAAGAATAATTATCTAACAACCAATTTCTGGATTTTTAGAAATTTCATCCTTAAGCAGCTAAAAAGGAGTAGAATATATGTTTTGGCGTTTTATAAAATAAATTTTGCACTAAATAATGTTTTAACTCGATTTTGTTTTAAAATCTTTTAAAATACTTACTGTAAATCCATTTTAAAAACGTTTAACCCTCAAAATCAAAAATCTAGATGGAGGTGTGGTATATTTGTAAAAAAAAAAGATTTCTAAAAGACATATAAAGTTGAGATGTGGCCATAACACCCGTCTGCGCGTAAAGCTATGTTTTATCATCTATAGCTAAGATTTAGAGGTAAACCATCCATTTTCCATTTTTAGAATTGATCTACGACTCTTGTTGTTAGCATGGTCGATTTAATGTTGCATCTTCCAGACTTATCGAAAGGAACAATTACATATTTACGCACTAAAAGGGCAGACTAAAAATGTATTTTATAAAAAAAACATTACTTTACTTTCAACTTTCCCATGTCTCTATTATCATTTTTAGTTAATAGTTATTAATAAATATCCATTTTCCATTTCCCAATTTCGATTTGTACGTTCAACGTCGTACACGGGTTTAGCTAGTTATTTATATGCAACAAAATATATTTTCTGATAAAAAATTTTATAAAAAAAAAAGAAAAATTATATTTTAGTTCATCTGGAAAATCTTTCTCTGTAAAGTCGGTGCAAAACTTATTCTTAAGATTCTTGATAACCAAAATATATTTAAGTACAGAGTGTGTTGATGTCTAATACCACGTGCATAATATCTTACTGCTTACTGTCTTTATTAGTTAGGCGCCGACTTCACATAGTAAAATTTTCCAGGTCCAAATTTAACAAATAGCCACTGGTTCCACAGCGTATTTTGTAACATCATTATACAGTGGTAACATTCATACCTTTTCTTCCTGACAGAATGGTGAACGAGTTAGTGAATGCAACAATTGTTCAATATAACATCGAGAATACAGTTAAAAATGATTTCATATATATCATATATTGTCCGAAAATTTCATCCAAATTGGCCAAACCATCGGAGAGTAATCGATGTACATACATAAAAAAATACATAGGATCGAATCGATAACCTCTATTTTTTGACTAAAAAGATAATTGTACTATCATTTTAGTCTGTTTTTATTTTTATGGGCAAAGTCACAGAAACAAACGTAGATTTAATTTATATCCTTCTTCGTTTTGATAATTAGTAGTAGAATTTTTTTATTCTCATTACCACAAAGTAAGATGTATTTGTATGTTTATTTGTATTCGTGGTTTCACTTTAATTATTGTAATACATCGTTTTTATATACGTTAGCGTAACACTATATATTATATCAGTATATAAATCTCTTCTTGCTAATTGTAAATATACCAGGTTTTATACATTTATCTTAAAAAGTAACAGATATATAGAAATTTGGTTTTATGCCAATCAGAACGCCAAGCTTGTACTTGGATTTTCCCGTTCAACTAATACAAAAGTAGCATCGATAACCCTAACGAATTAATTTAACTTTTTCATGAACTGGAACGTTGTTCAGGTGTGTTCCGGTCCATTTCCAGGCCATAATAAGGCATTGTTATATATGAGACCATATGGCGGCATTTTGGAAAAATTTCTGTCGGCAAGAAAATACCCATGTGATAAAAAATAAAGCATTAAAAACTACATGATAAACCCCACAATTGTTCTATACCATATATTTTGTATCTTGTTGAACAAAAAAATTAAAAGAAAATGCATTTATAGAGAAACACCGGGTTTACAGCACTACATACACTATTGAAGAATAAGAAAAATATAAAATATCCTGATTTTTCTTCAGTTTTTTTATCATTGATGAATGCTTGAATGTTTTTTTTGCCAAGTTCCCAAATAGCATCTCGACTCTTATTTATATTGAAGCAATATTTGAAACTTTACAACTACAAAATAACAGAGTTAAACTGTATCTATACAATTTCTTGTTGTTGCTCCACCTAGCTCCTGTACCTCATCTTCACCAGTAGTTGTAAGTTAAACTAATTTAACTTAAAAATAAGTTTTATGTAGTGCATTGTTGTATTATAGGTGAATTACTGAAGTGTGGACTTACATGGTGGGTTAAAAGTAAGAATTTTTTTTACAATTTTTTCTGTGTTTTCTAATATTCTAAGTGGTTCACTAAAATGTTTCAAATATTTTATTTTTTTTTTCAATTCAATAACAAGCCATTTCTATAACACATCTAGACAACACTAACTCTAAATTGATGGTTCAACCTTTGAATTAATCTTCCTAAATATGCTTAAAGAATCAGATGTACGATGTTTGTTTACTCATCAGTCAACGCAGTACAAACGTTGCGTGACTCAACCCGGAGATTTTGTACGACCGCCTTCAGAATTACTTTTTTAACTTCTGATCGTCACTTTTAATTTCTCTTAAATTTTGGAATACAATAGTTGCTCTACAAATGGAGACACTGCCATTAATTCCTACACGTCTGCCTGATGATTTTTAATTCAGACTTGCAAAAGCTCCAATCTAAATCTGAACAACCAAAATTATATATGAAGATAAGTTCCAGTCAAGGAATCAATAGGAATGAAATATGGTATCTAGAGTTGAAGTAGGGTCAAATAACTGAAATATTTATCAGAAACTTGGTTGCAAGCATATTACGACGATTCGTGAGCTTTTCGATGATAATGACCAATATTAATATCTTTGTAATTCGTTATAATTTACCGTGGGTAAGGAAAATAAGAAATTAGCACATTTTGAGGGGCGTTGAAATCAAAAATAAACTACAAACATCTAGGTCGTCCATTAAAATCTATTTTAACCCACCATGTATCATAATAGTTTTAAGGTTTTTACCATTTACGTAATAAGGAAAGCTTGTGATGACCTCGAGGAGTATTGTTAAGGATAAACTGAACAATGTGATGGTATTTTTAGTTTTGTTTTAAAAACTATAAAGACAATATTTTATAAAGGATTTTCTTTTGTAGTTTATTAATACATTGATATATAATTGAGAAGTTCGCGTCTTATTACGTGTCAAACAGTTTTGGTTTTCTAGTTTTTAAATTAAAGAGGATTTGTTTGCCCTGCAAACTTGTCATTATATATGTAATCTAAATTTTTATTATGCACCATAGAAGATAATATACACAGATTATTAAACGTGTTTTTTAGTTATTATTTCTCACAATTTCTTTGAGCTTTTGCTATGAAATCTGGTATTCGCGTATAATAGTATTTACATAAGTATTTTTTTTTGTTAACATTAACAAGTCAGAAAGTCTAAATATTTTTAATGAAAAAATCAGTGGCATCATCTATTTGGTTGAAATTATTTCAATTCTTGCCAGCATGCATGCCTTTGCTGTCTGACACTTATTAACAAGGTGTGTTACTTCCTGAATCGAAATGTGATTTTAGAGTTTAAATTTTATCCGTACAAATATTTTTCTTAAGATTGTGACGCCGCCGCACACACGAACACTTCTAAGTTTAGATCTGTTAATTAGTCTTAGATCTATTTATATATAATAATCGAATTAATTGCTAAATAAATACCTCTATGAAGTTATATATGATGTTTTTATGCATGTGTTTATATGTACTCAGAGGCAGCCTTAGCTCAGTGGTTGGATTTCGGCGGCGGATGCCGAGGTCATGGGTTTGATCCAAGCTTACCCACGACCTAAGTAAAATGTATTTATACCACGCGCCAACCATTCTCCTCAGTTAGTGTGTTGAATGGGGAAGTTGCATGCGCAATTAACATTTACATTACAATATATACTTTCACCTCCACAACTTTAATTTATCAAATTTTTAAGTTTAAATCTAATTTCATATCCACATTCACTTCCCTACTTAAATAAACACAAGTATGCCACTTTTTAAAATTTTTTTTTATTATTTTTTCCATAACTTCATACACTATAAATAGAATGTTTCGGGCATCGCAAGTTGTTTTTAAACCTTTTGCTATTTCGCCAAATAGATCCTAGAAATAATCCAAAAAAGTAACAAACATATTTGTAGGAACTTTGATGCTTTTTACTGTGCTACTTCTTTGATTACTAATATTACTTTTATTAATACAGGTAAATTTCCATATTAACCAAATATCACCCTGTATAAATCAGAATACGTAGACATGAGCAAACATTGTTTTTTCATCAAAGTTAGAAAAATGTTTTTAAGCGCTTTTATTAGGGAAGTATTGTAATCGTGAAAAAATCACAGATTTTTTCAGATCCTCACGTTTCACGAAAATATGTTTTCTCAATTCCGTCGGTCTGTGTTTGGGGCATAGCTAAAAAACTACCTACCCGATTAACATCAAATTTTATTCAAATATGGCGAAACAAAAAGGCATCCTAGTGAAATGTTAAACAAATTAAAAAACTACTTATCCAATTTATCTATAATTTTGCACAAATATCAAGTTTACGTTGGAATTAATTTTGGTAAGAATCCAAGATGGCGGCTTAATAAAATATCTAAAAATTGTGTGCCATAATTAATTGTGGTATCGGGATCAACTAGTAAAATTTTGGTACTAATTTAACAGGGCCGAACAAAATGACGGCAAAATATACTCTTTGTAATCGTGGAAAAATCACCCTCTCAGGTTTTACATATTTTCACCAGTGGCGGCTCGCGGGTGAAAAAGTAAGTGAAGTGCAAATGAAGCAAGAAAATATCGCAATAATCTTTTTCCAGAATTTTTTTTTATATGTGGAAGGGGTAGAATATTTTTTTACGACTTACTTAAATTTACTTAATTAAATTACTTAAATACTAAATCAATTCTCCTATCTTTCATAGCAGCAAGACAATGGACAAAAAAACAGCCTGCGGCGCTTTTTTTTTTTTTTTGAAGGCCATTTAGATGGCCAGACATGACACTTGCGCCATCGTAACATTGCCCTATTAACTTATATTTATAGTCAAATTCGTCCAAAATTTGATCCAATAGAGAATATAAATTCACCGATGTTCTATCGGAGCTGACATTATAAAATCCTAAGAATCTCTCGACTACTGAACTTTCTGAATTAACGTATCTTAAAATTATGGAGCACTGGGAGGTTTGCGTAATATCAGTGGTGTCATCCACTTGCACAAAAAAAAACTATGTGTTCATTATTTCATTTTTTACATGATCATTTAAATAATCAGCAATGCATTCAATTATTTCGTTTCGAATAGTTTTCGAGTCACCAGTATAAACATTTTTATGTTTTTCGTGATGATCTTTTAGTTCTTGGGAACTTCTCGATATTAATAAACCTAAAAGCTTTTTAAAATTCCCACTATTGACCCGCTGCTCTCATGGCCGCGAAAGACTAACTCTTGTTTTGTAAGGTATAAAACTGCGTCAATTACCAAGCACATAAATAGTCTATTTAATCGGACGTTTTCGTTAAAATGTATTTTATATAGTTTAGCATTTTCCTTTAAAGTGTCAGCTATAGTGTTTTGATTTTTTACAAATGTTTTTAGCATTAATTCGCATTTTAAATGCTCCGCCGAGTCTTCATGTTTATGTAAAGACCTTCATATATTTAACATACCTGCAAATCCCTCCTTATTCCACACTGAATATTTATTGGAAACTGGTAAACAAGGACAGTAAAACAATTTTTGTAATATTTGACTACTACATAACCATTTGTACGCCGAAAACCAGGATGACGATTAAAACTCTGATCTTGTTCCTTTCATCGATTAAATAGAGTTTCCAACAAAATGCAAACCACATCCGTGATCGGATTCATCAATAATGTAAATTAATAAACCCCAAAATACACCAAATAAAGTTGTAACAACACCATAAATAAAAATAAGACAAAACAGTCAAGCAAACTGCAAAGGATCTAACCGGTTGCAGCGAAATCCGCGAAAATAAAAGTAAACAACCACCCCAAACTGAACGACACGTGGGTGTAGTGTACTGCGTTAGCAATTCACCGAGAGCGTTGTATGGCGCTGGTTAACGTTATTTTTCTATGCGCTCGACGTCATGAGTACGCGTTGTCATGGCAACGTAGTAAGAAAATCGGAAACTAAACATAGCACCTCCAGCAAAGTCGAAGCGGTTTGCGCCACTGTTATAGTTATAATAAAGTTCGATTGAAAGTTTTAAAAAGACATGCCGCCAACGGTCAAGTAAAATATTTATTCGAGATGTACAGTTTATTTTTTGCCAATTAGGTGAATAAATGGATGTAAAAACTTATATTTTAAGAGATATATATTAAATATAGTTAGATGTTTGCTTGTTTATTTTTCCTGGTGAAGTAGCACTTCATCTACTTCACCTGAATAGCCGCCAATTATTTTCACATTTTAGCGTCCCTAGATGCGAAAAAATATATTATCAATTCCGTCTGTCAGTCTGTCTGTTAGTTCAGTCATAATGGCGGCCTAGTGATATGTTAACAAAATTATTATTAAAAGAAATACTTATTTATCCCATTTATCTCAAATTTTGCAGAAACAAAATTTTATTACGAATCCAGGATGGCGGAACAGCACGGCAACATAATAAAATATTAAAAAATTCAGCTCGGAAAAACTGCTCAATGTATTGATTTCAAATTTGTGTGCCATAACTAATTGTGGTATAAGGATCAACTAGTAAAACTGTGTTACTAATTCAAAAAAATCATTTTCAGGTTTTACATATCTTCACGTTTTAGCGTCCCTAGATGCCAAAAAATATGTTTTATCAATTCCGTCTGTCGGTCTCTGTCTGTCTGTCAGTTCGCGGGTTAGCTTACCAGATTGACATCAAATTTTATTACAAAATTAAGGGTCACCTCAGGATGACCTGGTAATATTTTGATTAAAATTCGATATGGCGGAAGAATGTTGAAAATATTATTACCAAAATGACTAATTTTCCAATTTATCTCAAATTTTGCCTAAAAATCAAGTGTTACATAAGAATGAACTGGTAACATTTTGATATCAATCCAAGATAGTTAAACAAAGTAGCGGCCTAATAAAATATTGAACCAATCAGCGTGAAAAAACTACCTTAAATTAATTTCAATTTTTGTGCAAGAATTAAGTGTGATCATTGGCTTTATAAAGCCAATGGTGTGATATAGAGATAAACTGGTAAAGTCGTGGTACGAATTTAAGATGGCGAAACAAAATGGCGATACTGATTTAATCACAACTAGCCAACTTGATGTATTTTTTTCAGTTTGCCATTATGTTTAGTCAATTATGACCGCTAATGTAATAAACAACGGGTTAAAGTACTAAAACTTAAGTTATTCTGATTTCAAAACAATATCAATAATTACTAAACCTAGAAATAAGATTTTAAATAAATTACCATATTTATTTTTAATGCAATCTATTACTTCAGTAACGTAAAAAACATCATCCCATGACCTATTAGAAACAGGCAGCTAAAAAAAGAAATTTACGTCATGGCACTCAATATAAAACAAATCTGCTTAGCACTGGTCGAGGGACGGCACGTGCCCGCAATGTCCGCACTCCTGGTTTCGCTATTGGCTGACAACCTAATATATAACTTATATACTAGGTTATTATATAACCCTAAAATATAACTTATGTTTACTATTATTGGCGATCCGACACTCTTACGTCACGAAGAAAAGGTACTGGAACTGTTTTGTCCATTCATTTAAAAACTAAAAGAAGTTGCTGTTGAGCCTGTTGCAAATGTTGGTAGAATTGATAATGACAATTTAAAACTATCAACCACCATGTCTGATTTTACTTCAAGCAGTATCTTAACTCTATTTTCGAGGTGATTGGGTGCTAAATACTAGTAGAATTAAAAAAGATATATTCTGAGGTAATATATTAAAATGGACAACGTTTTTTTATACGTCAGAGAATAGCTTGTTAATGAATATCCTCTGGGCGCTGAATTGCACGTCGAGGACCGATATCAGGCGCTTATTGCACTTGAGACCTAGTAATTTACGAAAACCGAGAAAAAAATTGCTGATGTTAGCAAAGGCTATACGTTATTATATGCAGGTGTTGAGTTACGCTAAAGTTAAGACGTAACCAGGTAGCAACACAAATGTTCTTTTACCATATGAAGAAGGTTTGGATATAAATCATGTTATATGTATATGGATACGGAAATCGATAGCTTTAAACATTGTCATCAAACAGAATTCTTAAAACTTTTTAACACGCATGAGGAATACAGGTGGGGTTCCAGTTATCATAATATTGAGAATTCATATATCCCCTCGTTGGCGCTAACGTTTCTAACAGCATTCAACAGTTGTCAGCGATCATTCAGTAAATAAAAATTAATTAAAACGTATTTGAGATTACATATTAAACAGGAGAGTCTCATAATCTAGCAATATATTCTAAAATAGTAGGAACTTCAATTTATAAGTTATAATGGTTTAAAGAAATATAAGGCTTAAGAACTATTTTTTGCCAGTGACTGCTAAAATATTATATCATAGATAAATCGTATATGTAACAATAAGCCTTTCAATGTTTTTCAACTGTGTTAAATCCTGTCGGTTCTGGGCGTCAATAAATTTAGCTATGGACGGTGTATCAACACTACTTTAATAGTGGTAATAACAAGCGACAATAAAAAATACCTATTGACAAACTGTAAATTAGTTAAATGTTTTACCAAATTAAAAAAAAAACTGGATTAAACTATGTAAAAAATAAAAATATTTTTAGAGGTTGAGGAAAAGTTCGGACTCCTAAGAATTCCCCCCCCCCCCTTTCGCTACGTGCCTGCGTGTCAGAAACAATAGCGTTTGAACTTTTTTGTTTATTTAGATATTTCTTAATTTTACATTTAAGTTATATAGTTAGTTTTTGGTTGCATGTAAACTGAAAATGTTACTATTTGCCTCATATTTTAAGACAGTCCTTTGGACAGATCATTTCTCTCAATTAACACTGGTATTTAAAAAGCAAGGCCTCAAAAGTAAAAAAAAATCTTAATTTTATTAGTAAAACTTGTTCTTTAAAGTATAAAGAAAAATATTTGAATATAGAAAACTTATGGCTGGCAGGATCATTTTTTTTAGTAATCTTTTTTAAGACGACGGTGTTGCAATTACGTATGAAATGGAAAATACTTTCTATTCCTTATAATTTTATATTACGATAGTGTTGTGATGAATTTTATTATCTTTAATAAAGTTTTTTTTTATCTAGCTATCAGTTTAAGTAGCTTTAAGCAAGAAAACTGTGCAATGACTTTTTATTTAGGAAGCCATTTAGTATTGGGATGGTCTTGAAAAATAGACAAACCTAATAAAGTTCATGAATAAATATCAGCATCGTGCTAAGAGAATATTGCGCCCGGGGCATAGAACATAATTTCGCCCCCCCAAGACCTTGCCAATCACAACACAGATTGTTCAGACGATGCTTTTTTTTGTTTTTTCTTTCAACGAAACTTATAATTAATAAATATCCGGATTATTTATTTTTTTTTAAAGTTAAGTTAAAAAAACCATCGTTAAAGCCATAAACCTTTTAAATACGCCCGCACTCTAAAGTAGTGTGACTGGCATGATCCGCATAAGATTCAATGTAGTGTAGCGCCCTTTTGCGAGGCCTGGGCTTTTTCGCCCACCCCTCCTTCCCACAGCCCTGCTAAATTGTTAAATATATTGATCTACTTACGGATCTATCTGTGTGCGTTCAGTTAAAATAAATGTTCTAAACATATTATTGTTATATCAGAAAAATTTGTATCATATATAAAAAACATCGCTCAACTAATGACATATAACGTTAAAATTGTGATGGAAATACAAAAGCGCCAGTTTGGTTTTCACAATTATATTACAAAACCTTGATTAATATACAAAACACAATACTTATTATTTACATCAAGCGGTTTCAACGAGAACGTCAAAGTTTTCCCGCAGCTGGTCGTAGGCTATTTGCGCCATCTGTCCCAGTTGCCCCTCTGGTTGACTGATGGGTTCATTTCTTAAAATTTCCACCGCCTTTCCGAGGTAATCTATTGACTGTTGAAGTTTCTCTTTGAAGTCATCCTTATTGAGGGCTCCGTACTGATACTGGTGCCTGGCGTGGATCATGATTGGCCCATGGAGTTCGTAAAGTGTTATACCTTTTATAAACAATAAATGTATTATTCATAGGTTATTTCTTAATAATATCATTATTCAGAGTAGAAAGTCAAAAATCGAATCAGTATTTTCTGTAAAATTAGATTCTGTGCAAAATTCTTAAAAATAGGTATTTTTTTACGTTAATTATATTAATAAAAATCACTACTTTTTTGAGTTTTTGTTTTATAGAAAGGTATATAGATGAGTGAATATTTTTCATTTTGTTTTAATATTTTGGAAAAATGATTAGATATTTTGAATTATTATGGAAAGAAGAATTCCTACCCTCAATAATATATAAAAAAGTTTGTATAGTGAAAGTACACCGTATTTGGAATTTTTTTTAGGTTTAGGACGATAAATAAATAATTATTTTTATGTAAAGTTGCCGATCTTTCGACTCTGTATTAAGTCTTCTTCTAGACTCTTTCGAACGACAAGGAACTTCGTGTCCCACACTAAATTAAAACAGAGTACAAGAAATGACACCTAATAAAATTACAACAGATTTTATTTCGGGAAACATGTAAAACAATTGTATTAAATTCTAACAATATATTACTGCGTATTTAGGACAAACACAGCAACAGTTGTCCGAATACGCTGAAGTATATTATTAAATTTTTCTAGCATTGTTTTACGTTTTTCGCGATATTATTTTGTGGATTGTTTGAAATAGCCTGGAGAAAGACTTAATATAGTGTCGAAACGTCGGCAACTAACGGCAGATAAAAAGGAGCTTTTATTTATAGGCCTAAATCCGAAAAACAATAAATACATAAGACAGATTGTTGATTTTTGATTATCTTTCAAGGGCAAATATTGCAGAATGAGTATAATATGATCTGTGGTTATTGTAAAAATAAAACTGTGAAATGCGTTGTTTTTTTTATTATCTTGGACGATAATCAAAATAAAGCATCTCCGTGAGTGTCTAGTGACCAGGGGAAGACAGTGCTTTGTCTGTTGCTAACAATAGGTAGTATAGTTGTTTAGAGATATAATAATGACCGTGGCAGTACTACCGTGTTCTCTATAAAAAGTACCGTGAAATGCATATTTCGGTATTTGGAGATTGTCGAAGGAAACTCCAACTCCAGGCCATGATGTCACAAAAAAGGCAACCACGCTTTAATTCAACGTTGCATTATTCATGCCTTGGTGGTACCATCGAATGGGGCTACTTTAATACCCGAGGCCTACTTTGATAGAAACTTCAGCCGCCTCATTTTATCCGTTTTGGCGCCATTGATTTGAATTTTTCGAGTCCGCGCCAACGTATTTGGAGAAGGATACGACCAGCCAGATATCCGAACGACAGTTGGTAGTCGAAGATGGACCTTTAAGCATCGGCTGCGCTGTATTTCGAAATCTGCGAATTTATTGTTTTTTTTATTAATCGCAAAACTTTCAGTGTGGAACACATATTATAATCCTTTTCAAGGCGAGTGTTTAGCCTATTTTTAAGTGACATATGCTTATCTAGAATCCATTAAATTAAAGTAATTTCTTTTTTAAATATGTCCGAAAAATTATTGGATGTGTCGGGTGCTACTTTGATTGGGGGGATGGGGTAATTTTGATCAGTGATCAAAGTAGTGAAAATTAATTTCAGTTTTTTTATTACACTGGTAATTTCTTCTCTTTCAGCTGAATTGGCAGGGTACACCATGGAGAGAAATTATCAAAAAAAGTCCGGCCCAAGGCAGTATCGCAATTATTCCCAGGAAAGTTTGGAGGCAGCTTTGGGGGAAATCGCTGATGGTCACATAAGTATGCAGAAGGCCGCTGTGAAGTACAAAATCCCTTGCGCCACGTTAAATAATAAAAACATGGGAAACATGTTAGAAATCCGGGACGTTAAACAATTTTCTCTGAAAAAGAAGAGAAGGATATCCTCTCCTCCGTCGCAAAATGCGCGGATTGGGGGCTCCCTCTAAATCTTATGTATCTAAGGATGGCTGCAAGGTGCTATCTAGAATTGAATCATATTTCTTCAATCTGGAAGAGACATTGAGGGATGTTCCAGCAAGCAATATATTCTACTACGACGAATCTAACGTTGCTGACGATCCAGGTAAGAAGTGGGGCATTTATCGAAGAGGAGTCAAATGTCCGGAAAAAATTTGTAACTATTCAAAAAGTGTCACAACATTTATGGTTTGTGGAGCAGCTGATGGCACACTTCTACCATCATATGTTATCTATAAAAGTTTGCACCTGTATGATACATAGAAACAGCATAGACCTGTGGGAGAACCCTGTTGTAACCACCCTTGCTGCTCAAGAGGAAGCCGTTATAATAGCACTACCAGTGGATGGATAGATACGGTAACTTTCCGCTATTGGTTTCTCACTAGTTTTTGCCACATGCAAAAAGACTGGAGGGTCGGAAAGTCCTAATTGGAGACTTTTCTTCACATTTGGATGAAGATGTTTTAGAAAAATGCACTGAAAATAATATAAGTTGTGTGTGCCTAATCCCCAAATCAAATCATATTTGTCAGCCTTTTGATGTAGGATTTTTCAAGGCAATGAAAAGAGTATTTTAACCGAATGGAAAAGACAAAATTTAAGATTGACTACAATACCAAAGGACTCTTTTCCTGGCTTGTTAAAAAAATGTCTTGCTCATATGGATGCAGTCAAGAAGCTTCCCAATGATAAACAAGAATTACCGGGCAATACAAAAGTTTCATCAGTTCGCCGTATATTGAGAAATAGTTTTGCTGCAACGGGGATATATCCTTTAAATAATTTTGAGATTTTGGAAAGATTACCTGATTTTGAAAATGACAGTCAAATAGTTGAAAACGTTGAGGGTGCCCTTACTGTTTTTCTAAAGGCGAGAAGATTTGGAAATTGTGGCGACACCGTCAAAAAAACAAGAAAACGAAGGTTAAGAATAGAAGCCGGAAAAAGCATTGTAACATTGAATGTAGATGATAGTGGAAAATCCGACAGTGTAAGTTCAGTCGAAGACCGAGACGAAATTGAGAGCACCTATAGTGATAGACCCACCATTATCAATCTCGAAAAAAATGGTTTTATTTTGGTCGAGTTAACATACGACAAAAATTCCAAAAAAGAAAAAAATAAGCAGTTTGTCGTACAAATCCAAGAAATCATAGACTATACATATATTGCGAAGTGTTTGAGGCGGTATATGCAAAAAAAGATACTTTCGTGTTTCCTGATGTCGACGATATCTGTGAACTTACGTTGATAAATATAAAATACAAGTTATGTCAACCAGTCATTAGTAGAGATCGTCATTACTTTGGTGCATCCCTAGTTTCAATTTGAACTGTTGTTAAAAAAAAACCGTAAAATGTTTAAATTTCATTTTAAAAATACAACTAAGAGATATTCCTAGTTCATTATCTAACATGTATATTGTAAAACCTTTTTTTAAGTTGACATGTTAATAAAGAATATTTATATTAAAGCATTATATTTCAGTAGTAGTAGTTTTTATTGAAAAAAGTGAAAATATTCAAAGAGATTGTTGCTATAAATAATTTTTAAAATCATTTTTGAACATCTAAGGGGGTTAGTTTGCCGAATCCATATAAAAATATGATAATAAGTAACCCCACCTTGGGTTTAACTCTAATCGAGACAAAAATAATTAATTTCTCAGAAAGTATTGAACATTTTTGCAATACTTTTATGTGTCTGGGAAGCCAAAACCGATATTTCCATATTTTTCTGAAAAAAAAAACCAACTATTTATGAATTTATTAGCAAAATATTTTTTAATTTGAATCAATTTAGCCCTACTCCACGATATGTCCTTATATATTTTGAATTGAGGTTGCTTGATCCTCACTTTCCTCTAAGAAAAAATAATGCATTGATCAAATATAGCGTGATGAATCGTATATTGGAGAGATAAAATGCTCTCTTAACCTAAAGGGCAAGAAACATTTTAATCATTCATAAGAAGCAGAGACGTCAAAATCAAGCATAGCAGAGCTGATCAAACCAACACTGAATTAAATTATTGGAGGCTACAATTTTGCGAAGACGAAAGTTTATAAAAGCAGCATTCATAGAAAGGAATGCGGGAAATGTCAGTAAGCTTAGCGTAGATATTTCAGATATATGGAAAATGCTTTTTGTTCAAAATAACCTCCTTAAACACGTTTTAGGCAACCAGAGAGCGGAAACTTCACGTCTGACCGGAGACGACTAGTATTTAGGATTAATAATTTTACGTGTTATTAAAGGTCTACCTCTAATCCTGGATAATCCGGGCTCTATAACGTCCAAAACTTCCATCAGCTGGTTGCACAATTCTATTTTCCTTTCCAAAATCACATCTGGGAGATCTTCCAACGTATATCCTTCCGCTTTGCCGTAGAGTTGAGTGAGGGCACTTCGCAAAATAGTCATGTACGCATTTTGCGGGTGAAGAACTGACCTAAACGGGAATTAAAATAACAAGAATGTTATATCAGGAAATTATTAATCGTTGGAATATTTTTGTCTGATATGCCTGAGAAAAGATAAAACATACCTATATTTTTTAAAGATGGTTTCTCTCTGTTGGATTCCTTCAGGCCCTCCAACATATTCCACTTGATCGATTTCGTTCTGAATGGCTGCAAAAACTTTCCTTACAGCTCGACCGTTGGTTTTAAACTCGCAGTGGGTGCAGTGCCATTCGCAAAAATCATCTGTAAAAAGTAAAATTCAATACTAGCTAAATTGTACATTGTGTGCCATTTTCGTAGTTTTTATGTTGTACTTCGCCTATTACTATATTACTATTATTATACACTAGTCAACACTTATAATGCATCACTGATTTTTAACATTAATTTCAAATGCATATATTTTCGTTATTATTCAACCAATACTGATAGGTCGGTGGTTCTACTTTCTGAAGCCTTAGGCGGAGTTGAAAATTTTGCTGAATTGTTCCGGGAAAAATAAAAATTATGTGAGCATGTAAATAAACCAAAATTTAACCCAGTGTCCAAAACTAGAAACTTTTTTTAAAACAATTAAATTAAATGTTTTGTGTCAAAAAATGATAAAATAAGACATAAAAAAATGTTTAAAAATTTTTATCATATATAGTTTTTGATTTAGAAGGTGGGTCGTTAACGACCCCTTGGAAACTTATTGAAACAAAAACAACATGTAATTGTCTTTTATTTATTTATTGGTATATTAAACTGAAACATTATAAATCCATTACATTTTATGAAATTCGTCAAAGCATTTGTCGTGGAGAGGAATTTGACAAGTTTCACAAGCCTTTGTTGTTTTGTTCCTACATAGGGAACACCTTCTTCTTGCCTGTTGGCAGACTATCAAGTGAGGTCCTTCGGAAGTGGCACAATATAGCGAAGACTTCTTTGGATCAGGCATTTTTGGTTTAATTCCATAATTTTTTAAAAGGTATTGAGAAATTTCTCTGCGAAATTGAAGAGTATCTTGATCATATCCGTATGCGCGGGCTAGTTGACTAGCATTAACCATGCATAAATCGATCATCCAGTGAAGGATGGGGGTATACCACTTTTTGCCCCTAATAGCAATTCTGTAATTGGATATGTTATTATCCAACTGATCCACGCCCCTCATGTATGTGTTATACATTTTTATTGCATGCGGTTGCGGCACATCAACTTTCTTTTTGTCCTTCACAGAAAATCTTTTGCATTTATGTAATGGCTCAACTCCCAATTCATTGGACATGACAGTTATAACACTGTTATCTTTCCATTTTATACCTATGACTCCTTTGTTCTTATCCACGGCACTGTCCATATTTCCCTTTTTTTCTTTATGTTTGAATCATTTAATTTACATTTCATGGTTCTATTATCCCTGACTGTTGCTGTTGCTCCGAATTTTTTCTGAGTAAGGGTGTATATCAATTTTGCGGAGGTAAAAAAGTTAGCAAAATAAAGTGAAAACCGCAAACTAGGATATTGTCTTTGTAGCACATCAACAAAATTAAGTACAACAGATTCCTCAAGACCCTGGCACTCATTGGTCATTTCTTTGTTTTTCCGTCCCTGATAAATCTCAAATTGTAAGCAATAGCCTGGTTTGGTAGCCATAACCCAAGCTTTGCAGCAGAATCGAATGGGCTTACTGCGTATAAATTGCTTACAGCCATGTTTACCGTAGTACGGAATCATCATCAGTCAATAATTGGGCGTAGCTTAGCCATTTTGTCGCCTTGAGGCAACGCGTTATTATCTGCAGCATGAAAGAATCTTCTTATTTCTTCAAATCGATTACGCCTCATTGACTGAGATACTAGGTTGTTATGTACATCTTCTGCTTCTTCTCAAAACATTCTCCTACGTGGTAAAGGGACGTAACCACTAACCAGAAGAATTCCAATAAATACATATAATTCGTTGCTTGACAGCTCAAATCCAGGAACATTTTTCTGAGTAGCGTACCTTACAGTATATTTTACAAGGTCCTCTACTAGTGACGGACTATAAATAGTTGAAAAAATTCAACAGGATGGCTATCTTTAGATAGGGTCAATGGTGGTACCAAAGTACTCCAAGGAGAACTTGCCCTATTCATATCACCCTTTTCCCACTGAAATGTAATTTCGATTTTACTTTTTTTTATAGGAGGACTCATGCTTTTGCTAACCAACTGTGATTGATGGTCAATAAAATTAACTTCTTCCTGTTCTATTTCTATATTCTCCTCTAAAATACGCCTGTTCTCTCTACTATACATAAGCTCCCCTTCTGCTCTCAGTTGTCGGGTATTTAAAATGGTTTGGATCAGTATCTTCCTCATCCCCTGAGTCGCAGTCTGTATTTTCGCCTTCATTCTTCTGGCAAGATTCGATTGTCAACTTCGTGCACTATTTCGGCTTTCTCTAGGAGTTCAGCAACAGAAAGAGGCTTTTTCCTGAAAAAAAAACATTGCCAGTATTCTAATAAAAGGATGGTCTTGCGATTTCGATACCTTCGAAGTCTATTTTCAATTGAACCAGTCTCAATATATCTGGAATAAATTCGAGAGACATCACTCTGGTTAACTCCTGTTATTTCGGCCACATTCCTCTGACTTTTATTGCTCTCCACTGAACTTATGATACGGCCTTGGTTTAAAGCAGAGATTCTAGGCATTTTTAACTTTTTGTAGTTAAGTTGACAATGTCAAAAATTCATCTTACGGGTCGATTGGGTTGTTTATTGTTATACGCGTAGTTGTTTATTCATTTTTAGATGGGCAAACACTGATTTCGTTCGAAATCCATGTGGGCAAATTTGGACATTATCATTTCATACTCCCTGTATTAAAACTGCAAATGTTTAAACATTGTGATGGTATACAGTAGTTCTGAAATTAGTGTCTTTTTTACTTGATACCTATACCATGTAATAAAAAATAAAAAATAATACTACAAATACATTATTAAATTTAGCAACACTGTTTAGGGAAGTTAAAATTAGGAGTACATCTGTAGGTATTCAAAAATATTCAATGCCTAAGTGTATTTTTAATTAACCATATTTCTTAGCTATGGTTTAATTAAAGTTTATCTTTTTATTCGCCCTGTAATTAAAATTAAAGTTTTAAACTTGGTGATGTGGTACAGTAAAACTTTACGTATCCTTGGCATATGAAAAAATTAAATCTGCATGCCCCGTCTCTTTTTGGCAATCATATTAAATTTTGATTTATTTACAAGCTTACGTAACTTTTAGTTTTGCCGGTACAATCCAAAAAAATGTTTCCTAGTGCTTCAGGAAGTAGAAGGACTGACCTATCAGGAAAAAAACTTAGTTAAAATCGGTTGAATAATAGCATAAATATATGCAGTTGAAATTAACGTTAAAAATCAGTGATGCATTATAAGTGTTGGCTAATGTATTAGAGGGACGCGGTTTTCAGGTCATCGTGCTACTTTGAGAAATTAAAGATGTCTTAGATAGGTTTCGGATTCCCTTTCTAATTTTTAAGATACAGGATGAAATTAGAATATCACATTTTGGGCATTCCTTTTGCTCGGTTATATGAAAATCGAATAGAAATATAAAAAGTACCCCTTACAGATTTTTTTCGATGTATAATTCATTGGCCCACACTTATTTACCAAGGAATTAATACAGTAAGATACCACATCATATTAAAATATTTAATGAAATAAGATTCAAAATGACTATGAAAAGAGATTTAAGGAAAGGTGAAGATATGCTTTAACCGTTTTAATTTCTTCTTCTAATTATTGTTGCTTTTATTTAGACAATTTATTAAATTTTTGTATTGTACGTTGTAGGGGTTCGCGAGACCGAGACCGAGAATGTTTACGGTCTCGGTATCGGTCTCGATGCTTCGAGACCGAGACCCAGACCTACTTAGTGTCGGTATCGGTCTCGAAAGTCTCGGTGGTCTCGAAAACAAAATCTTAAAAATAATAATTGTTCGCCGAGATGTTATTTAGACAAAAGTACACGGAAGCCTACGTTCGAGTTTTTCCAATCTTAAAAATTTAATGTAAAAAAACCCAATGTTTCAACATTTCAGTAAAGTAGAAAAAACGTAGGTATATTTATACAAAAAATTATTCCAAAAATCTATAATTCGAAATGATGTTGCCAACAGATGGAATCAGTAAATGAAGATATACGGACAATAATGGGTATATTAAAATAAATATTACATATCCTTTGTTCTTTGGACATCAACAGAAAGGCCACACATCACTAGAGTTACTTAAACAACCATCCGCAGAACAATAATTATTTGACATTTCGAAAGTTATACAAATGGAATAAGATATATTAAACACAAAGTAAGGACACACTGTATAATGCTGCCGAACTCATGCAAGCAACATGCTGGGTATTCTAGGGACGTTATAATTCAATAGGTAGAAAACTATCGATGGCCAAGTAAAGCACCCTTAGGTATTCTGTAAACTTTGCTATTTTGAACCAAACTTTTATTACTTTGATGCGTATTTACTTTCTTAACCAGGACCGTTCTTACAGGTCTGCACGTTGTGCTTGCACAAAGGCGGCTATAGTTCATATACTACTTGTAAATAAAATATTTTTGTTCTTTATAGCCTTTTTTGAGAAAATGTACAGGGATCAATGTGCCTGCTGAATCACCAATAATATCAAGTTCTTCAAGCGATCACTATTTGAAAAAAAAAGTGATTCCGAAAATTGGAGAAAAGAAATAATAGAATATTTGCAATTAAAGCGCGCTCCAAAGGGTACAGATATTTTAGAATGGTGGAAAGCACACGATAAACAATTTCCAAATTTTACCAAAATGGCAAAAGATCTTTTGTCTATACGGGCGACCTCTGAAGCAGTAGAGCGTTTATTTTCACAAGCAGGGTTAATTAATACAAAACTAAGAAGCATGTTAAATAAAACTTCAAAAAAATGCTTATTATGTAGTCATTCATGGTATAAAAGTAACTTGAAAAATGAAATTATAAAATATTAATTATATAAATATTTAAATTTTCTGTAATATTTTTAGGTTTATTATATAGGTTGAAATACAATCTAAAAATATGCTTATAATGTATGTTTAGAAATTTAAATTTTTACTTTGTTATTAGAACGCTTCGTTATTTTTTAAGCGTAATAGTTGAATTAGCTTTATTGATAATCTATTTAAAATCCTAAGCCAAATTCTACTTTGTGTTTTGTTTGTTGAAAATCTTGTCCGTATGTATATGTAGTATTTTTATTATACACATATTAAAAATTTATATCGTCCATTATTTTCAAATACAAACAAAATCAATACAAAAATATTGTTCTATAAAACACGCACCTTCTTTAATTAGCAAGCCATCCACGCGATTAAAGAAGAAAATATTAATAAAAATTTTCATTGATTTTTTTTAACAATTTTTTGTTTAAGTCTGAAAATTTTTAAACAAAAATCACCACAATTACTTTGTCTATTGGAGACTTTACCGTATCTATACTATATAAGAATATGATATTGCGATGTTTTTAGTTGTTACAGTCTATTAGTTATTAATTATTGAACCAAAAAACTAGAAATTTTTGGATTTTAGTTACTTTCAATAATTAAACATAAAAACCGATTGTAAATTTATAAAGATCACAATATCAAAATCCTATATAGTATAGTTGTGATAAAGTGTCTCTCTTTGAGAACAGGGTAGCAATTTACGGTTTTTGACATGTGAAGTGGAATTTCGCTACTAGAATTTCTAAATTCGGGAAATTTTTTTTTTATGGTTATTTATATTTAAATTACTATTTCACTAGTATCATTGTTATAAGAACATATACAATGCTAGTATAATATAATTGATTATAGAAAAATTATTTTTTGCATCAATTAATTTGCCCCCAAACATATATTTTTTGAATTATTGACAAATTAATAACAAATAATTTACGAACATTAGTTGTTTTGCTACTTCACTTTGAGATCGAGATCGAGAGTCTCGATAGGTAAGTCTCGGTATCGGTCTCGGTCTCGAACACCAAGTCTCGGTCTCGGCCTCGAAATAATTTTTCAAGTCTCGGTCTCGTGGTCTCGCGAACCCCTAGTAAGGTGTAATATTATGTATTGTTGTTAGAAGTAGGTAACATCCACGGAACGGTCCCACTACGTGCCATTTTTGAGTACCTATATCAGCAATAAAACAGAATTCGCTCTCATCTTTTTATTAATTTCGCATCAAACGACAATATATTTTACGATGTAATAAACAGACGGTACTATTTTTTTTGTATCTAACCATCGAAAAATTTCGTCATATCCCATTCCTGAAAAATCTTTATTGCCAATGTCGCTTATATTATCTAGTGTGATATTTTTCTAATCTTCTTTATATTTAAAACAGTTCGTCAGATGCACCAATTTACATTTTTTTTAATGGTCGCCTGGTTACCGAAACCTTTCAACACTATTTTTTGTATTGTTTTATTATGTGGTGAATGCGCCCCATATTCTTATAATTCCACTGGAAACTCGTCGCGCCATCTAACGGAAAATGCAGAACAGGGTCTGCCTAGCCGGCTAGTATTTTTTAATATTAGTAATGGACTATAGTTACTGATTTTTATTTCGGCGAATGGTATTGCTCTACACATTTAAAAAGTTCATATAAACTTGTGTTTGAATGGATTTAGTTTTTGAGATATGTTGTTAAAATTTAAAAAAACTAAAAAGAAATTTGAACTTTTAAAACTATGTATCTCAAAAACTAAGGACTTTTAGTCCTAAAATGAACCAACAAATTATTTTCTGTATTTTTAGCAAACAAAATAAAAACAGAATAAAATAATATAAAAGTTTAAATGTGTAGCTCCTTGTAGATTTGCTAACTAACGTCTAAATGGTTCAAAATATCGGATTAAAGTAAGAAACTTAGAACTAGAAAGCAAAAAATGAGGAATCTGCTTTTCTAAATAAAAATAGCCAGTGACCTCGCAGTAAAAAAGGTTTGGACATACATGTTTATATGAACATGAACTTTTAGTTCCAGAATAAGGCAAAAAATCACGTCCTTCATCAACCAGTTAAAAAACACCGTGCTTATGAGTATATTATAGTAAAATGTGTTGAGTACGCATATATTGAGTAAAAATTAATAATTTTTTTTTCATAATTAACCCTATTTTCTATATGAGTAGGTTGGAATGATGTTGAACAATCATATATCAAATAATTTAAGTAATCATAAAAAAATAGCGAGAAACTGTTATACATGACAATGGTGCTAATAATAATAATGATGCTCAATTATTTTTTACCAAAAAACAAAATATACATCATTATACAAGAATAAAAATATAATTAGTGAATAAAGGCTAGCATTTCAGGCTTCTGTTTTTGCAATTAACGTTTATTATTATTTCGTATACATATATGAGTAATTTCTGACTTCTGTTCTTGCAGTGAACCTTTTATTATTTTGTATATATGAGTGTAATGAAGAAAATTATGTTGAGTATCAAACTAAGGCAAACTTTGTTTTCAGTAAAAGTAAATGTTGAAATCGAAATTGAATATATTGAACTAAATATACAGATAACAAAAAGTTATATATTATATATATAATTGCATATGAAAAATGGCAATAGTCTTCTAATATTTTATATATTTGTACCCACAGAAATTAAATAAGGCATAATAGTAATATTATTAAGAATTTATTTTCAGAAAAGAAAGACTCCTTACAGATTAAAAAGAAAGCCTCGTAAGTGGCTAAATAAAAAAGACCACGTTAGAGGTTAACTAAAAGCTCCCGATAGAAGTTAATATAAAAAGGCCTAATTAGAGTTAAAATTAAAAGATTCATTAGGGATTAATCAAAAAAACTAGCTCTAAATACTAACTAAAAAATTAAATATTGGTTTCATCTTTTCTTTTACAGGAGAAACATCTGACGCTAGGCTCAAGTTCCGGGAGTCTACTCCAAGAACGTGTCAAAAGCAAGAGAGCAATGAGCTAGCTAAGCTCATAGCCAATATGCCGTCCATAGAATCAGAACCAATTATAGGAATAATCAAGACAGCAAATCAAGATGGCCCTAAACGTTTTAGTCTATCATACCTTGACGGCGACTTGTGCAGATGCGAAGTTAAGGCTAGACATTTTGGCGCTACGGTAGTGCAGAGAAACGAGGTTCGGAATCCACTTTGGAAGAATAAAACCTACATAACTAGGTCGGAATAGATGGTTGAGGTGAGCTCTTGGACAGACCTTAAGGACTAATTTGGTCTAACGGCTGGGCTTTAGCTTTAACTACTTTCGACTAGTACATCTCTCCAAATGAACTACGCGAGGACGCTTTTTAAGCAAGTTGGCCGAGTATCATACATATTTTGCTAATATTCTTCAATATTAGTCATGGAATATAGTTACTGATTTTTAATGTCGAAAAGAAAAACATCGTTGTTAGAGTTGGTAGGTTAAAGGTTGTTTTTGGCGCCGTGTTTGAGATCTGTCACTGTGGTTGCCTTTCTCATTGCATAGCCGTATACAAAAAAAATAGGAGGGGGGGGGGGTTTGGTGCTGCAAAAATTTCTAGAGCAATTAGGTGAATATACCTTTTGATGAAATTTACTTCTTATAAATAATACCTTTTTGTCTATTTTAATAAACACAATAAGCTATTTATATTTTCATTATTTTACCTAGGGGGTTCGTAGAAACTAGAATACCATTATCACATCTCTGACATTTTAAGCTGCTCATATGAGTTTCCAGTTCCGTTTTGTCCGCGCACCTTGGACACGTGCATTCGAAATATTTGCTCTCCCTCAGAAATTCTCTTCGTACGAGCGTGGGCCACAAGGAGAAGGTGTAACTGCTGAAGAGTTCTGCGCCTTTGGGAATGTCAACTGCTGCTCTAACGGTTACACTATAAAAAATAAGGGTAATATATTTTTCAGACCTAGTATGTTGTGTTGTATCTGCATAAATGACAATAGGTTGCCAATAAAAAAATAAATGTAGCTAGACGGTAATTAAGGCGTTGGGTTCTGCATTTATTTTTAACCGACGAGAAAAGAAGGAGATTGTCAAGGTTTTTAAACAATGGTCTATTCCAACCTATATTTAACTTCCCTCGTAAAAGAGAAGTATTGTAATCGTGAAAAAATCACCCTCTCAGGTTTTTACAGATCTTCACGTTTTAGGGTCCCTATATGCCAAAAAAACATTATTTATCAATTCCGTCGGTCTGTCTGTATGCTCCAAAATTACTTATTCGAAAATTTTCCATTAAGTAAAGAACGTTTTAACAATGAAATAAATCGGACTAAAAATATAACTAAAAGTAAAGGATATAATGATAATTTTGTACATAAATTAGTAAATAGACATAAGCATAAGAAAATGTTAAAAGATGCCACTACTCTTCAAGCACCTGAGGTTCCCAATAAGTTCATCATAATCACGTATAATCCCAGATATACGAGAGGTCTAGAAAAAGTATTTAAAAATGTAGGTTTTAGAGTAGCCTACAAACGGAGAACAGTTTGAAAAATCTCCTTGGAAACCTTGGAAGACAAAGTTGAATTGATGTTGGGCAAACTAAACGCTCCATAAACATTCGTTTTAAAGAACACATGGGACATTTAAAATATAGAAGAGCAGAAAAGTCAAGCATTGCCCAACATGCTTTGGAAAACAATCACCAAATAGACATAAATAACCTTAAGTTAATTAAAAATGTATTTAATAATAGATTATTGGATGCATTTGAGAGTATAGAAATAGTTAAACGTGGTAAAAAAGCACTAAATAAAGACAGAGGGCCTATTCCCTATAAGTCCACTCTATTGCTTACTTGACAACGGTGCAGTCGGGTGCAACCAAGTGTTACCACATTTGCCTATAAATAGTCCTTGGTTAGGATAAGTTACTTTAGTTTATATCATCTGCTGATGATGCTAACTTGGTTAGCGAAACGCGCGTCCAGAACGTAACAAGTTGTGGTGTAGTGTGGTTAGAACTCTTGTATTTTGATTTACAACAATCTGTTTAGCAACGTCAAGGTGGGAATAGATTAGATTAGAGGAATCCATAACAGTGAATAAAAATATTTCCCAGGATAGGTTGAATACCTGGATATTTTACATAATATTTTCTAATATTACTTCATAATATAAAAAACTTACACGCAGTCTTTGTTTTCCCCATTTCCCCGACAATCTACAGCATGATGAATGTTTGAAATACAGTTGTGAGACAAAATGGCCAGTTTTGGAAATAGACATCTAATGGTGTAGCAACTGGGAGTTCTAGCTTCAAATGCGTTTATTTCTAGGATTCCGCATACCTAAAACACAAATAATATATCATTTTAGTTGCGGCGTTGTATTTCAAAAATAAATGAAAATGAATCAGGAAAATTTACAAGTTGATTCTGTACTGCAAATAATGGTAAATAGACATGTAAAGTTTTTTATGCGTCACATTTAGGTTTATTATTATGACCTTTATTGTAGTTTATGTCCCTGGGCAGACCACGAAAGCTGAAAGCCTTTGGTATTGGTATTAGAGGAAGAAGGAAATATTTTGGCTGGTAACAAACTAACAAATTCGAAAGCGAACAAGGTAGAAGGGGTATGAGTGTTGATGTTGCGACAGACATATTTATCTATAATCCGAAGAAGACTATATTCGACCTTAAAAAGGGAAACCCACTTTTTTACCAGCTGCTAGGTCAGCCACGATTTTGTTGTTAAACCGTACGAACTAGGTTAAAGGAAGTATAAATGACTGGATTATTAGTTTGAATGGTGCGGGTAAATATGACTGTATTTTAGTGGCGTTAGAGTGTTGAGTTGTGTGATGAGAAAGTTGTTTCTTTCATCCCAATTTTATTGGTCTTGAGATAAAGGTAAAATTATTACTATACGCCTAAAGCACCAATGTCCGTCCGCCTAACTGTGGAAAGGAGAAGAAGAGAGCAGATGATTGATGTCCAAAACGAATAGGGTGGGCGCCAAGACTGGAAGTCAGATGTATCTAATTACTATTAGTCCAAGCGATGGTGACGTTATAACAGGGGTCATAAGATACAAAGACGAAATAGGTATAAAAAGTTGCTTTTAAGTAAATGAACAAAATGGCTATGATCAAATTGCTCAATTTGATACTTATCTGACAGTTAGGACAATATTAATAGGAGTCACAAGATACACAAAATAATCATTCAAGTTGCGCCATTTTAAAAACATACAATGTATGCCATGTGAAATGAAAGGTAATTATGTAACTTTTCAGAAAATTTTCGATTTATTAAAATCTCATTGTCAGGAGCTGAGAAAAAAATTATAATTGAGATAACTCAATTTGGATGAACTTTTAAGGAAGTTTTTAGAGTAGTGCAAGAGTGGTTCCATGACAAGCATATAAAAAAAATTGAAAATGGCAGAATGATTGACCTTTGTTAATGTTGTCCTACCGGTCAGGTAAATATCAAATATTCGGACTCGTAATAGGTAAAGCAATTTCCATTATAGTTATTTTGTTTGGCTACCTTAAAAGCATCTTTTGATACCTACTTCGTTTGTATATCTTATGACGCCCCTTTTGCAATAGTCGTCGTTCCGCCGATATGGAAATACTTTACGTAGCCAATTGATTTTGAATGCTACCAGATTAACTTATAACTTTGAAACACTAATTGATCTACTCATAACTAATAGAAAAGAATTAATTACGAACTCTGGAGTATCTACATGTGATCCTATTCATACAGATCATGAAGCGGTATATTGTACTCTAAACTGTGACAAAATCAAAATTCCTGATACATTTATGCCACATAAAAATTTTAGAGCAGCTTCATCAGTGGACTTTATGACTGATCTTGTTGGCATTGATTGGCATTTGAAACGACGTGAACACTAAAGTTTGCATTTTTAATAGTCATATATTATCTGTCGTGGATAAACACTGTCCACTGAAAACAGTCAAATTAGGTAAACCTCGACCTCCTCTGGCTTACACCAAATATAAAAACACTTATCAACTTAAATAACAAAGCATTTCGTAGGTTTAAAAACCTTAAAACGTTTGGCAGTAAACAGTACTATATTGATCTAAAAAATTACCTTCATACAGCCATTAAAGCAGAGAAATCAGCTTATTACACCGTTGAAATTAATAATTGTACTGGTGCTGGTAAAATAAAACTATTTTGGCAAAAAATTAAAAAATGGAAGATTATTTCTGGAAAAAATACATCAATACCTTAAGAATTGAGAGATCCTGACCATATTAATGACTCTTTGCTTGCTAATATCTCTCATGTCAGGGTTGATCAATCTACCTTTGACGCTGTTTAGAACACAGCAGCTGACTGGGAGCCATTTCAGTTTCAGTTGGTTGAGATTTCTTACGTTTTTGATTGTCTTACATCCATTAAGAGCGGTGCCACTGGTGTGGATGGTATACGGCCCAAATATTGAGCCGCTGTGTTCCCCATTGTTTGCTACCCCTAGCTAATATAATAAACTTTTCACTTGAAACAGGAACTGTACCAGACTTATGAAAACAAGCACTCATAACCCCAATCCCTCAAACAGAGAACCCTACTGTGAACGATCTGCGACCAATAAGTGTCTTGCCTGCTGCATCTAAGATATTGGAAAGGATTGTCAAGAATCAGCTATTTTCTTTTGTGACCATGCATAATATCCTTCCCAAATTCCAGTCAGGGTTTAGAATCCAACATAGCTGTGCTACTTCTCTACTTAAAATAACAAGTGATATTACAAAATGCTTGGATCATGGTAATTGTTGTCCGCATTGACATGACTAAAGCGTTTGATTCTCTAAATATCGACTTATTGTTGTCTAAACTGGCTTCTGTAAATATCGAAGTTAATGGATAGTTTACAAGCTATCTATCTAATAGGCTGCAGGCTGTCAGGTTGGCTGATGGTGGCGAGGTTGTAGTATCAGGCTGGGAACTGGTGGAGTCTGGTGTCCCCCAGGGCTCAATCCTTGGTACTCTGCTCTTCACTCTTTTTACTTCTGATTTTGATGGTGTTCTCAAAAACTGTTTCTATCATATGTATGCGGATGACCTGCAAATATACCTGGAAATACCATAACAGGGGGTTGAGAATGGTTTGTTGGCTGTAAATGAGGACCTGGGTAGAATTTCGCAGAGGGCATTGTGCAACTCCCTTTGCTTAATCCCAGAAAAACACAGGCAATAATGTTTTTCCGAAAAGAATTGGACGTTGATAATGTGTTTATCAAAAATGATAACACCCCTATTGAATAGATGGATGAGGTGGAGAATCTGGGATTGTATATGGACAGGAGGTTAACTTTTAACAGTCATGTCAATAAAGTCTCCCAGAGATCATATTTGAGGCTGAAATATCTCTATGGATTTAAAAGCTTACTTTCGACCTGTGCTAAAAAAACACTGAGTCTCTGCTTCTCTCAATTCCAGGATATTCGGATGTTGTCTATGACCCATTCCTTACAAACTTTAACAAGTACAGGATCCAGAAGATCCAAAACTCATGTATTAAATACATTTATGGTCTGACACGTAGAAATCATGTCAGTCAGTATGTTGCTGAGACATATGGCTGTAATATGGGTCAGAGGAGGTTTTTGTATGTGAGCTGCCTAATCTACAACACTGTACATTTTGGTAGACCATCTTACCTTAACGAGGCATTGGTGAAGCAGGGCGAAATTCACCAAGTCAATATAAGGAATAGGCAAATAATCGATATACCCAGACACCACACAGAATTTTTAAATCTATTTAATTAATTTACAGCAGAGCCTATAATTTATTTTTTAATATCGGTTTGCAAAGTAATGTATTATACAATTGCATGTATGACTGGTAATTAAAAGATTATTTATTTATAAAGAAAACTGGCAATCCCAGCACAAAGTTTTGGAGAAAGAATTTGATCTAGTTCTTAGGATATGTCAAGAGTAATAAGCTGAGTTTTATTCTAGTTGTGAGGTACGAAGGTAGGAAAATCTGCTGTGGATTGTTCTTGACGGAATTCGTATGACTTGTTATGACTGGTTCATTTCTTTAAAGGTAGTTATTAATGTACTTCTCCATTGCTTTACAAATAATTGAAAGGAGAGATATAGGTCTGTAGTTAGAAAGAAGAGTTGTATATCCATTTTTACGAACATACTGTATCCGATTTGCTGGTAAAAAAATTCTCTTTGTATAGGGTACTTGGAATAATTGGGTAAGGAAGGGACCACTTTGGAGGTGCATTTTTTAGGACTATAGCCGGAATACCGTTAAGGCAAGAACTCTTTTTGTTGTTATTTTTATTGTACGCAAAGCTTGTTCTAATAAAATGGGAAAATCAGGAGGAGGAATTAGAGTGGAATTTGCTGCAAATTGTTTTGCAAAAAGTTCTTCTTTTGCTTTAGACGTGGAGCCCAGTTCATCATCAGAAGTTAAATTGAGAAGGAGATTTTGCAGAATATTTATTAGCTACGATTACTTTGCCTCTAAGAATTTCTATGTATCACCTAATTTAATATAATGACATGACTTTTTCTAAGATATGTACTTTTCCTATTCTTTGTCTATTTTATAGTCGTAGGTAGGTTATCATACAATCTACAAATTGGGATCTAATTAATCTCTTAATTTTGCCTACCTTGTGAATCAGTTCCTCTGAAAATTTATCCAGTTTACAAGGTCCACGTATATATTGCACAATATTCTGTTGATTAAACCCCCATATAGGTTTTGACTTCCTTTCTTCGGTATGTGCCTCCATTAAAGATACTTCTTCTTCCCATCTTTTCGGATTTCTTTCCTTCTCTAACAGTACTCTAAAATTCAAAAGAGTATATAACGATGGTTTAAGGTACAATTATTGCAAGTCCAATTTTGTTAATTTTTCAAGGAAGCAAATTGAATATTTGCTTTACGATTGGTAAGAAGTTTATAAAATATTTAATGAATATTATTAATTTTTATAGTAGGTATATATATCTGCACGTATTTAATATCCTAGTTAATTTTATTTTTTTAAATATATGTTTTGTGGTAATTTGTAAGGACATACAATATATATGAGTTTACATCGTATATTTAGTTAACGACAATATATTGTATTGTTATTAACTAAGAACAAGCACTTTTGCTAGTCTACAATAGCTTTTTTATATGCTTCCACCAAGCTTGGTCATGATACTGAAACATAGTGTATATAAGCTTTCCACAACTAAGCTAATAAATGGTGTTCCACGACGAACTGCGGCGATCAATTTCTCAGAAAGTAGGCTTTGAAAAAATTTGAAATTTTGGCAGCTAAAGTCGATGGGGGCAATTCGCGCAAAATATTTTCAAGATGGCACTTCCGGTTATACCGGAAGTAGATGTCAACTTTCTTTTTTTAAATAGAACACCCTGTATATTATCGAATTTTTGGATTTCTCGAAAAATTCTAGGTATATTTCATGTATAATATCATATACCTAAGTTGAACTGTTTTTGAGATATTTTGAATTTTATGTAAAAAATGACGTTTGCAGGTCTAGACATAATTATAAATATCTGCTTATCGAAGTCTCTATTATTTATTTGCGGGTGGCTTCCTTGTCCAAGAGGATCCACTTTAGTGGCCTGCGCTGATGTTTTTATAATAAATAAATATAGGGTGATCAAAAACTGACATTATAAATATACTTTAAAAAATCGTTAAAAGTTACTTTTTTCAAATGGGAACCCACAATTTTTATAATTTTATCTTATTTAACACTTAAAATAAGGGTGACTTTGTATAAAGTTGTCTATTCCAAAAATTAGTAGTTTTTGAGTTATTGACGGTTTAACATTTTTTATTGTATTAATGCCAGGCGGCTTCTAAGTTTTCTTGTTAGTTGGTCATGATAGGGAGGCCTGGCGAGAACAAAACCAATTGGTTACTATAGAAACGTAATATTTATTGTCGTTTGACAATTACCTACTAAAATATCATTTATTTATTATAGTAATTATAATAATTATTAAACTAATAATCATGCCGGGGCGATTAAATTACACACACGAGGATTATTTGAATTTGTTTATTATCTATGGGGAATCTAACAGAGTTTTAACAAGAAAGAGAAACAGAAACCGTCACCGAGCAGCGTTAAACAAATGTTGGAAAACTATAAAAATTTTGGAAACGTCAAGGCAAAAATTAATAAGAGGAAGCCCATTGTTGATAATGAAAATGTTGAGATTGCAATTCTGGGATATTTTGCAGCATATCCAATGACATCCCTAAGAAACGCGGCAAGACAATCAGGAATCTCGAGGAACTCAGTGCATAGGATTCTGTTAAAACATAACTTCCAACCTTACTTAATATCATTGGTTCAACATCTAAAAGACACTGATTTGCCAAAAAGAGTACAGTTTTGCGAGTTTATTTTAACAATGGTACGAGATAACCCTAGATTTTTGGACAATATAATTTGGACCGATGCACAAAATTTACTAAAAATGGCCTTCTCGATAGACACAATTCCCGTTTTTGGAGTGATTCGAATCCTTTTGCGGAACTTTCAAGAATCCTGGCAATTTGATGTATTTTGTGCAGTAAGGAACGATGGAATAATAAAACTGAATTTTTACGAAGAAAATTTGAATGGTAAGTTTTGCCTGCCTAACACATCCATTTGGGTAATATTACAATAATTTTTTTCATCTATTATCGTCAATCCAAAATTAGATAAATCATTTAGTAAATATTATTACACAAATAAATTAAATTAAATTATTTATACAGGTCACACTACACTACTTCATACAAATACTTGTCCACATAGCGTAACACATCATATCTAAAAAAATATATCGTCCCAAGTTTTATAGGAAAGTAATCTTTAGTTAGATATTTACAAGCTATTTATACAGGGTATTTTAGAGAGTCATAAAATACTAAACCTTCTTTTTTTATTGAGCACTCTTCAGATTAAATTAATTGAATTTTTATGTATTTTGTTTCCTCTTAAATCAATAAATCGATGAATATTATCAAAGCATTTCTTTCCGTAAAATTATGTCTATAAACTTTTGTAGGAGAAAGATATCTGAATATTCTTGAAGAGTTGGACAATATTTAAGTAATTTACCTTTGGCAGAACATAGTCAAATTTTCTACCAACACGATGGCGCCCCACCACATAGAACCGTCGCAGTTACTAACTTTTTACAAGCTACGTTTTACGGTATGCCAACAATGGAACTTTCCTGTGGCCTCGTTGTTCCCCCGATATGACAGTCTTAGACTATTTTATATGGGGAACGATAAAAGGAATCGTTTATTTTAATCCAGTAACAACGAAAGAGGACTGTATGGCAAGGGTAAGGGACGCGTTCAAAAGTTTATCTCCAGCTTCAATTAGAGCGGTCACTCACGAGGGATTTATTCGGGGATACGAAAAATGTTTGGAAGTACAAGGTGGACATTTTCAACATTTATTGAAAAAATAAGTTGTGCTCTTGTGTAGACTAGACTATAATGGGAATAGGCTTTCTTTAATTAATTTTTGTCTTCATGGTTTCAACATTTTTATAGTTTTCCAACATTTGTTTAACGCTGTTCGGTGACGGTTTCTATTTATCCGGATATCTATCAGTCAATATCTGGCATGTTATTGTTAAAACTCGGTTAGATTCCCCATAGATAATAAACAAATTCAAATAATCCTCGTGTGTAATTTAATCGCCCCGGCATGATTATTAGTTTAATAATTATTATAATTACTATAATAAATAATTAATATTTTAGTGGGTTATTGTCAAACGACAACAAATATTATGTTTCTATAGTAACCAATCGGTTTTGTTCTCGCCAGGCCTCCCCGTCATGACCAACTAACAAGAAAACTTAGAAGCCGTCTGGTATTATTAGAATACAAAATGTTAAATCGTCAATAACTCAAAAACTACACATTTTTGGAATAGACAACTTTATACAAAGTCACCCTTATTTTAAGCGTTAAATAAGAAATTATAAAAATTGGGGGTTTCCATTTGAAAAAAGTAACTTTAAACGATTTTTTAAAGTATATTTATAATGTCAGTTTTTGATCACCCTATGTCTATTTATTATAAAAATATCAGCACAGGCCACTAAACTATACCCTTTTGGACAAGGAAGCCAACCGCAAATAAATAATAGAGACTTCGATAAGCAGATATTTATAGTTATGTCTAGACCTGCAAACGTCATTTTTTACCTAAAATTTATTTATTTATTTATTACAAACTCAACAGATTTACAATCCAATTACAGAATAGGAGAAATATTCTTAAGTTTAAAATAGCAAACATTAATATGAAATTATTTTTGAAATAACTCGCACAGTTTTTTCTTTAGTCTAGGCATACCTATACTAAATAAATCACAATCACAACGAATTTGATTATATAAGTTACACATAGTAATTATTGGAGAATTTAGGTAGTAATTCGTACGAGCACTATCTACATAAAAAGTCAGAGGATTTCTGGTTCTATAACTAGGTACATAAAATCTAATTTGGGCTAATATATCAGGATCGTTAATCAAATTATTCAAAACTTTATATAAAAATATAATAGAGGCCATATTCCTTCGATTCTCTAAGCTCTTAAGATTATATCTATTCATTACATCCGCTTTTGGTATATGTAGCTGGTATATGCCAGTTTCTTTATAGTATATATACCTTAAAAATCTATTTTGTATTTTCTCAATGGAAAATTTATGGTTTTCATAATACGGGTTCCATATTGTAGAACAATATTCCAAGACATTTCTTACATATGAAACATATAAAGTTTTAATACACGAAGTATTTTTAAAATCCTTACAGTTTCTAACTATATACCCATACATTTTAGATGCTTTATTTGTTATGTTTGAGATGTGCGCCCTAAAAGTCAATTGAGAATCGAAGGTTACTCCCAGATCCCGCATCTCAGCAACCCGTGACAGTACTGTTTCATCGATAACATAACTATAATTATAATTTACATTTTTTCTACTAAAACTTAGTACATAACATTTATTAATATTAAAGGGTAAGCAATTTCTAATTGACCAATCATACAGGTTACTTAAGTTTTCCTGAAGAATCCTACAATCATCCATACTTTGTACTTTCAAATACAATTTCAGGTCATCAGCAAACATTAATATTTCACAACAATTGGTTTCCTTAACTAAACTATTAATATACAAAAGGAACAGCAGTGGTCCCAGGTTGGAGCCCTGCGGTATCCCAGAGGTAGCTTCAAAGTATTCAGAATAATGGCCCCTAACAACCACTCTCTGTTGCCTTTTTTGCAAGTACGACCGAAAGAAACTAACTAAGTTTATATGAAATCCAAATTCTGTATATCTTTGCTGGACAAGATAGTAAAGCAACTGGTCTATAATTTTGTATATCAGTTTTATCACCTTTCTTCAGCACGGGGCATATCTTAACTTCTTTCCAAAGTTGGGGAAAAATACTAGTTTTTAGTGATAAATTGAACAAAATTCTAATGGGTTCACTAAGGAATCCTATCATACCCTTAAAAATAAAAAAAATAAATGATCAGGTCCAACCGCTTTATTGATTTTAAGGTCCCTAACAGCATTACACACATCCTCATAGCTTACCTCTGGAATACACAGAAAATCTGAATTTAAGCATGTCGAATAAGTACTCAAATTATCAGGATAGTCATTTACGTATACAGATTTAAAAAAAGAAGCAAATGCATTCGATATATCTATGCCTTCAGAAAACTCGTCGCCATTCATGTGCATTTTTTCCGGAATTCCAGTTGCGTTTTTGGTATTTTTAATATATTGCCAGAACGACCTCGAATCCTCACTAATATCAGATTGAATTTTGTTAAGATATTGCTCATATGCTATTTTGATGTCTTTTTTAATTTTGGCTCTAAGATCTGCTTTGTATTCTTAACTTATCTTTGGTTTTAATATCCTTAATAATGTTTTTGTTAAACCACACAGGATATTTACTATTATGTTTGCTCTTTGGTACACATATATCAAAAATTCCGTATATTTGATTATAAAAACTTTGTACAGCTATGTTGACATCACTGAAAGATTGAAGGTCATTCCAGCATGAATTTTGAAATAACTGATACATCGCAAGAAAATCTGCTTTTCTAAAGTTATAATTAGTTAAATTAATACTGTCTTTCAGACATTTCTGTTTTGGGTTTTTAAGATTTAACTCAATTGTAAGAGGGGGGATGATGAGAATCACTTGCAACGAAACTATATGTACTCTCACAGACACCACATTAATTTTTCGTCAGAACTAAATCCAATAAGCGGTTGTTGACATTTGAAATATGATTCCTTTGTTTACAATTATAAAACTTTAAGAAATTCATTAACATATCTACATATTGATCTGTATAGTTAGTTTCATAATACTTATTTAAGTGCGTAATATTAAAATCTCCTAAAATAACCAAGTTACTTTGATACAGATATTCTAAGCTTTCAATATATGAAAACAGCTCATCTCTTTTTAAGGCTGAGCAACTAGGAGTAATATAAACAACACCTATGTATAAATAATTAGTATCAGTAGTATATACTTTAACTGTTAATATATCAATATCTGGTACCTTATAATCCAATTTTAAAGCACTACACTTATAAGTTTTTTTAACTGCTAGTAGTACACCTCCTCCACGTTTTGTGTCCTCCCTATTGCGATTTTTAAACACTAAAAAGTTGTCTGGAAATAGTTCATTGTCATATACACTATCTGACAGCCATGTTTCGCTTATTGCCACTACATCATATTCATTTTCAGTTAAACTTACTGAATTATAAAAGTCAGCCGTTTTGCTATTTAATCCACGTACATTCTGATAGGAAATAATAAAAATCATATCTTCTCTTTCAGATTGTCCTGTACTACTATCCCTGAGAGGTTGACCATTACTGCTTTTACCTATGTCTTGGATAAAAAACTGTCGGTAGTTAAATAATTTGTGCACTGTTGCATTCTTTTAATTCTTTGTATATAAACGGGACAATTTGAATCGCGAGCTGTATGATCACCAACAGGTAATTTTGACCGTTTGCAGTTAGGACAATCCAAACTCGATACCGTGCATTGTTTAAAATCATGCGAACCACCACATCTAAAACAACACTCACTAGCTGAGCAGTATTTCGCAACATGACCAAAGTTGCAGCACTTAAAAAACATAAAGCGACATTTGTGTACTCCTGGATATAAACGGGACATAAATCAAATCTAAGGTTACTGTTCCTAATAATCCATTTAAATATTTGAGGGGGTGTCTGAAAAATCCAGTTTTCCTTAGTTGTATTCCTGCATTCTTTTTTAGTAATAAATTTAAATTGGTTTGTAACATCCTGGCCAAAAGTATCTGCGATTTCTGGGTTTTCAGCAACAAACTCTTTAATAAAATTTTCCGGCGAAAACCCTTTGAGAATGCCTGTTATCATTATCATGGGATCAGTATTTAAAATGTCTCTAACTTCCATATTTTTTTTACTTAAAGTGTCTTTTAATATTTGTTGCTGATTTGCATTTGCACATTCAATAATAATACTCCCACTTTGTAGATGCTTCACCGTTTTAAAACTTTCTTCAGTTCTAGTAGCTTTCAAATTTTTCTTAACTTCTTGGAGTACCACTCTGGAATCACTCTGGTCCTTTATTTTTACAATGGTTTCATATTTCTTTTTTTGAGGCGGTGTTTTCCAAATAGGTGCATTAGCTAAGGGTTTATTACTGGCTGGTACGAATTTAGCTACGTCGCTAAATTTTGGTCTCCCACTATTAATAGGCTGAGGTGTCTTGGTGGTGCCTACTAGTTGGTCCGGAGCGCAAGAAGGAGCATCGATTTCCGTTAATTCCTTAATTCTGTTATTTAGTTCCATATTGTTTTTTTCAATTTGACCAATTTTAAATGCTAAAGATGTTACATGCCTATGAACTGTAAAAAATGCAGAATTGAAATCCTTTGTTTCACTTTGGCATACAATCTCTGAAATCTCTTGAATCTTTTCAAGAGCATCAAGAACTTCATTCAAAATGTCTTCTGTTGGTTGCATAATAGAATTCTTTGCTTTATTTAAACTGGCCTCTTCAGTGCTTAAATGTTTCCTTTTTACATAGTTCTGATCCAAAGATGCTGGGCTTGAACCAGATCGAGGACGTTTTTGAGAGCTAATGTGTGCAAAATACATAGATTCCTCACTAAATACTTTGTCTGCATTACAATTCGCACTAGGTGTCTTATAATCTAACTGATAATTTGTTGTTAGTAATTATCTGGGTGGAGTACGTGATACAGAGTTTCTTGGTTTGAAAATGGAATCTATCGGTAAAATATCGTCGGTCGTGCTAATATTCCCTAATAGTTGAGTATCATTCATATCAGATGAGACATAGTTTTTTGACCTGCTAGGTATTCCGTTATCAGTGTTATCATGATTAGCATTATTAACTGTATTATTCTCATATGCATTTACCTGCCTTGGCTTATCATGCTTCTGTGGGTTATTTAGTTTTGTATCTACGCCAGTAACGGTATTTGTTTCAGCGGAAGAAAAATCCTTTATTGATCCTAATGAAAAGCTTCTTTCCTTTAGTTTCGGATTATTTATTATCTTTTTTTTAACACCATATTTACAATGATCACTTTTATCACCCATCACGTCTTTCAAATAACTTTTAAGTCAAACTACACTACCGAAAAACGTTAAAAAACTCGGAGAAACACTCTTACTTGTGTAGTACGTTTACACATTGATAATATATAAATATAATAAAATTGAAAATATATCAAAAACAGTTGAACTTAGGTATAGGATATTATACATGAAATATACCTAGAATTTTTTGAGGAATCCAAAAATCCAATTATATACAGGGTGTTCCATTTAAAATAAGAAAATTGACTTTTACTTCCGGTATAACCGGAAGTGCCGCCATCTTGAAAATATTTTGCGAGAATTGCCCCCATCGACTTTAGTTAGCTGCCAAAATTTCAAATTTTTCTAAAGACTACTTTCTGAGAAATCGATTGCCGCAGTTCGTCGTGGGACACCCTGTATATAGGAACTTACCGATCAGCGTCCAAATATCTGCTACCGATCATCCAGCAACTGCAGAGCAAGACCACTTCTTTTGTGAAAAATTCAAGCCATTTTATAGGTGTTGTTAAAGATATCTCCTTATACCCAGAAGACCAATTTGCAAGTTTTAAAGTGGGAAGTTAAAGATAAGTTCTACTCTCAAGATGACGGTCTTCCTATGGGATCATTCCTTTCTTTAGTGGTAGCTAATATTTACATGGAGTGGTTCGAAAACCATGCCATAGAAATGGCAAGATTTAAGACTATAGTTTGGTTAAGATACGTGCACGACCCTTTTATTACATGGAATAAAGGTAAAAAACACCCAAAAGAATTTTTAGAAACTAACATGCCCTGACATGAAGTATTAGTCACTGTTACGAATTTGACCCCAAGAGCTGAAATATTGAATGTCGTGACATACAGTATTCACCATTTTGCATCTGTTATTTGTCAATGGCATGCCCTGAACAGAGACATGATATGTTTGCATAGATACAATTTTAATAAAAAGTGGATGTAATATAATAATTGCATATGCAATTATTTCCTTTTCAGCTTCATTTGGGACATAAAATATGTGTGCGGAACGTAGATAAGCTGTATTCAGTTCCAAACATCCAAAAGCGGACGTACTACGTTTGTGCTTTAAACCATTGATAACTTTTTGACTACTGTTAATCCTGAATATTGTTATTAAACTCACCTCAAAGGTGTAATGCATTCGTATTGCAGACAAACATCTGTGGGATCTTCAACCGTCTGAAATTTGACTTTCGCTTTGGCGAAAATTTCACATTCGTTTTCTTTGTGAATTTTCAGGTTTTCACAGTCTGGTCCGCAGACAGGCCAGGAGCACATGGAACATAAATAGGTACATTCTACTGGACTATGACAACCTAGACAAAGGCACGAACAATCTGAAATATAACAGAGGCTTGTATCTTTGCAACTGAGCATAGTGTTGTGTAAGGTTACATTGTTTACATTCATAATAACTTGTCAAATTTTTCTTTCATCCATATAATGTCTTGTATGTGCAATAATTTTAGTTGTGACTGATGGGACCCCCTTTAATTGTAAGTTCTTGTTATTCTCTTGTAGGTATTTTTTAATAATCTAACAAAAAACAAGAAATAAAATTGGATATTTTATTTTATTGTTTACTTTGTCTATACTTATTTAACAACGTTAGTCTTTAAACTTATGATTTATATGTTTTCTGAATTATCAATGTCATGTACATGGTTTTTGGTTATAAGTATATCCCCATAAACATTCGTATTTTTCCAGTAGTTTCTTCAAATTGTACACTTCTTATAGGAATAATTTGCGTGTATATAGGCTGTTTAGTTTATCTGCAATCAACTTCCATTTTGGGTTCCTAAGTGTATTTCCCTGTGTCTTATCTGTATGTCCATTAAATAGCCCTCTTTTTGGTGATTATAAATATACTAGGTTTAATTTTACCTTACAGACACCCGAGCAATTTGAGAAGCATTTTGCCATGAAAAGCAATGTATTGACATTCACATCACTCTTTAGTAGAACGTTCTATCTCTATCTAACACATTGCCTTTTACGGCAGAGTTTTTGTCAAATTTCTCGGGTATTTTTGAAGATAACGTATTAAACTTGGTATATTTAGAACAAACTAAACTAAACTAACCATTTGTTGAACTTGGTGTACATTTGGGAAATCAAAGTTGGTGTTGATTTCAGAAAAAACGAAATACCCTGTATATCTGAAAACTACATTAAAAAATCCTGTACTTTAAATTCATTTGGTTTAAATTTTTATAAAACAGTAATTAATACTGTTTCTAAAAAGTGTGTTCCTTGCTAGAGAGCCTTGAAACAGAAAATATAATACCCAATCCATTAAAGTACCATACTTAATATTAATTGGATTATTAACAAACTTCAAAGAAAATAACTATTATTTACCTGATTTGGGTCCATAAGCAAATGGAACTTCAGAAAAGATGACATCTCCTGGCTTGAGATTTTCGCTTGCAACTGCGTATCGCCCAACTTTTTCATTTTTTTCGACCCTAAGTAAATCCTGAAAGAAAGTATACAAAATAAAAGATAAAAGGAAGTTTTCATTGGCTTTTGAAATCGTTATTTCAATTTGAATTACTTTTTGTCAGGAATTAAGCAGAAATGGGACTGTTCTATGGTATACACCTCTTAGTTGTAATTCGAAAATAAAATAGATTCCTAAACAAAAAAGTAACTAAGTTGAAACGATTGAGTGAAAATATTCCTAATAAAAGAGTTTTTGTAGGAAGTAAAAGTTATAAATAAACAGTTTTTTTCAGGCTAATTTTTGAAATATTTTTTTATGTCGCCATTTTGATTCACCATCTTGGATTCATATTAAAATTGTACCAGTTCATTCCTAGAAAAAATTTCAGGTAAATTGGAGAAGTAGTTTTTAAGTAATCATTTTTTAGCAATTCACTAGGCCCCCATTTTGTTTCTTCCTCTTGAATTGGTACCAAAATGTTTCCGTTTTATTTCCACGCGATACTTGATTTTTTTGGAAAATTTCAGGTAAGTTGCGTACTTAGTTTCTTTAGTAATAATTTTTTTTCACTAAGCGGTCATTTATAACCCTTTAACAATGTATTACATTTCAGTTTTTGAAATTTCTGTTGTTTCATTACAAAATTAAAATCAAATATACCTGGGTGTTCCAAAAAATGCCAACGTTTAAAGGGAGATTTTTTGCAAGAAAAGACGAAAAGTTCATATAAACATGGATCAGCAGACGATTTAAATTTTTTTAAACAAATATCACTTTATTTTGTTATACTGAAACAATAAGAGCTGTTTGATTAATATTTGGAACAACCCCATAGGTATATAATGGCTATATTTTAAAAGTATTCATTTACTTTAAACATGAGGAACCATCTTTGCCTTTTTTAAAAAATGGTATGCCAATTATTTTTAAGAAAAATACTGGCTTTATCGTTTATACACATAATATATGTCTTAGTATTTTGTGATCGATAAGTCGTTTTCGAAAAAAAAAAACAAATTCTATTTTGATCCATGCCCCTGGCACATCTGGTAGTTTTAGTTGAAGTCAGAACTGTTCAAAAATCTACAAAAATGGTTCTTTGGATCATTTCAATATTTTTGAGATACAGGATGCTAAATTTTTTTTGCGCACATATATTTATAAAAACTTTTTTCTTGGAATGATTCAAGGAATTACATTTGTAGAGATTCGAGCAATTCTTACTCCACCTAAAACTGGCACAAAGGTGCCACAGGCGTGCATCAAAATAGATTTTTTTTTCGAAAACGTCTTATTCCTTTATAAAATATTAAGAGGCATTTTTTTATGTATTTTTTACTTGCCGTAAACGATAAGTGGCTAGTGTTTTTTTTAATGAGTGACTACTATTTTTTTTATTAAAAAGTCAGGGATGGTTACCCATGCCTGTGTTCATAATTAAGCGAAAACTGTACTGTAAAAATATAGCTTTTAAATACCATTGAGGTTGTACCAAATCTTAATCAAATAACTCTTACTACTTCGGAATTACTAAAGAAATCGTAATTTTTTGTAAAACTTTGACACCCTGTATCTCAAAAAAATAAACATCTGCATATTTATATTTATATAAACTTTTCGTCTTATTTTCTCACAAAGAATTTGGCTTTATGCGTCGGCGCCTTAAATTTTGAGATACAGGGTGTTGAAAATTTAAAAAAAATTTAATATTATTTAATTCATTGAACGGTTAAAGTTGGATTCTTGAAAATTTGTAGTTAATGTACGTTAATAAAAACCTGCATGTTACGTATATATTAATTTTTTTTGTCACCAGTGGCGTAGTAAAACGTAAGTCGGTGTATGTTTTCTTCATTTCTTCGTCTATAAAAAAAATCAAAAAGATTTTTTAATTTTTTTACCTATTACTGACCTAATTTTGAAAATAGCTAATTTTAAAGTTAATTAAAATATGAGGTAACCGGTAAAGATCAGTTTTGATGTTTAATTTACCTGTTTTGTCAATAACAAGTCAAAAATTAATAACTTTACTAACGCTGAAATGCCCCGATGCAATTCATTTATTGCCTAGCAAATGGAAATGCTGAAGCAGCTCGGCGAATTTATGAGGAACGTTATCCGTTATGTGTCAAAACATTTTGACAGCTAGACAAGATTAACTGAGAATGGGAGTTTTAAGTCTAGTACGGAACTTCATGGCAACCTGCAACCGTAACCATGCCTAATTGGCTAAAAGTTCTAATCATTTACTGACCTTTAAAATGATCTACTATCACCCTTTTCATACCCAATCCCGATAAAACAAATCTAAACGGAGCCATGAATAGCCCGTTGGTAAACGTTTAAGTCAGGTCAGTGATTTTAAACCACTATGATATTAACACAGCTTCTATTAATTTAAAAACTCGACTTACACCTGTCTACATATTTAGCATTAACTGTTGGTTTAAAATTCATTACTTACTTTTTGGCTCATGACGTTCTAATTCTGCGATTTTCCTGACACAAGTTCTTTTCTATCCAAAGTTATCCAATATTAGGAAACAACTCAACTTATTACAAACACGAAATGTGAAGTGCGAATTGTTATTTCCTCGGAAACTAATTACCTAACTCTTTCCCTAGATAAATCTCACTTATGACTGAATAAAGTTGTTTTCGAGACTGGACCTGTTGTTCGATTATATTTGCTATAAATTTAGATCTCCTGGTAAAAATAGAACTTTAACCGAGTTGTGGGATGGGCAGATCAGTTATCGAATGGCTCTTTGGTTTTCGAGAAAGCCGTTCTAGAAAAGCTATTTTTGAAATTGTTTGTTGACTACGGATCAGTCGAGGACGGATTTGTTTACCGCGTATCTAAATATATAGAATATTTGCGCGCTATGTTGTAGAGTAGTATAGAAATACTAGAATTTTCTGACACTATTTTATATATAATAACTATATATATATATATATAAAAATATATATATAAAAAACTAATTAACGCTGTCCAAAGGTTAGTGCATATACTTCTTCCGTTTTTAGTGTTGTTTCTTGTTTAGGCCCCTGTGCGAGCCTCTGTGCGTATAGGGATTATTATTTATTTTAAATTATCATATTACTAAAGTGCAGTTTTCATTATTTGAGTGGTTAAATCTTATAATCTCTAAAATTAAGGGTATTTTACTTGAAAAACAGAAATTTAATTAAATTTTTATTGTGAACTTTATATTTTGGTGTTATTAATTGGTATCTAATTCCCCGACGCATTTTCTTTGATAAAGTAACGCTTTTTCGGCCTAGCCCGGGAAATACCTATTTCCTGGACTGGGCTGGAAACAATTACATCGTTGTACATAGTATGCAAATCTAGAGACATGCTTTAGAAGAATGCTGTTCATCAGTTGAATTTTATATCTTTTTTCATTAAGACAGAAAACACAGGAAAATTATATATAAACACGCAAATATTATATACATACTAGAAACATTAAAAGGTTTATTGGATAGGTCCATTTTAAATTTGTGACTTTGGTTTTGGAACCTTTATTACAAATAAGATAATTAAGGTGGCAGCAAGATGGAGGCACTCTATGGAAAAGATGTCACAGAATTATTAATTGAAATGTTTTCAAAATAAATGGATTGAAAATCAAAGATTTGTTAGGGGGCTATTCAGGAGTACAGACCTCAACTCTTGTGACTAAATTTTTTATGAAAATTGCTTCTAGAAAGTGAATTTAGCTTTTTAAAATGTCCATAAAACACAAAACAGCAAGTTACTGGATGGTCATGTCCAAAAATGTTAAGGAGTTTTTAAATTCTTCGACGACATACTAATGACAGTTAATTCGTATCGCGTATCGTTTCTGAGATCCTAAAGATGAGGATAAGTATGAACCAGAGAGAAGCTTATCACGATACCTCCAAATTGTTAGCGTCAGTTGTAACATTTGGTTGCAGTATTACAATTTGTGAATTCACTTTTTTAGATTAACATCCATTAATATCCCACAACGAAACTCAGTGAGCCATAGAAAAATTTGTTCAAATTTATCATGTTGCAGGCGCTTCCATTTTCTTCAATTTCTGTCAAATCCAAATTTCTGAACACTCTGTGAGAAATCTTATTAATCGAATGACGCTCCTCTGTACGAAATTTTTAAGCCCCATCTTTTCTCAACAACTTTTTTTTAATTCATATCGATAACTGTATTTTTAAAGGAACATACACATTTTAAAGAGAGACTATGCGAAGGATATAAATTAAAGACAATTTAATTTTTAGAGCTGGCTTTGACTTTCTGTTGTGATAAAACTAGCAGTTCCCATGGCTTGTTAAATAGGTTAGGAAAAACTGGTTCTTACTCAGAAGACCCGGGCAAGGAAGACGTAAAACCCTAAACGCAGTGGAAGATCGACCACTTCGACTTGAAGTTCTTTGAGAGCGAACGGCGAAGGGAGGTAGATTTAATGCTGATAGATATAATAGGTAGGGTTTGGAAGAACATGTGGCTCTTTATATGATATTTATAGGAGACATTTTCTTAATGCAATATAATGTTCGGTGGTATATATCTCGAATGACGAGGGAATATTTGTACGACGTTGGTATTCAAGTATTAAACTGGCCCCCAAGAAGTCCTGACTTGAACCTCAGTTTCTTTAAAAATGCAATATATATATATATATATATATATATATATATATATATATATATATATATATATATATATATATATATTATTGAGAAAAGATGGGGTTTAAAAATTTCAAACAAAGAAACATTACTCAGGGTGTTCAAAAATTTGGGGCAAAATTCAATGTTTGCTTCTACCCTGTATATCACCATATCCATTGAAACTTTTCCTAAAATCGATGACAGAAAATGAAGAAGATAGAAGATCGTAATTGATGCAAAATTAAAAAAGTTATTTAATATCGATTTTAAACAAAATTTTGTTTGTCCCGTTAATTTTGCGGTCCGGCGTATTTTAATGTTACGAAAGTTAAATATCAAGTGTTATTTCTATTTTTTCCCTGGCATATGATATTTAGATGGCATGTATAGACTTCTGGCTACAGTCCTGTTTTAAACTAGACAACGTTTTACGTTTAAGTTTGTTCTATATTTCTGGACCTTTATTAAATTTATTTTTTTTACAGAGAGATATCAACTTTTAGCAAGGGGCCCCAGTAATTAGTAGCAGCTTTACAGCTTTCTCAGCGCCTCTAGACACAGAACGCTGTTCACAATGTCCATGAGTTTGAAAAGGACACAGTACCAAATAAACGTAATGTGAGTTCCGTGAAGCTTTCTGTAATATTTTAGTATGTTATTGTCTTTGCTACAAGGAGACTCAATCTGTTATTACGCTAATAGAAAATAAAAAATACATATCCTATTGTTACAATAAGTTACTAGCTGCACTACTTAGTATATACAGGGAAATCACAAAAAATAAACAAGCAAAAATATGTATTGATACTTTGATGAGTTTTAATGTAAGACTGTTCTTAAATTACTAATATTACTTTTAATAATACAGGTAAAATATGTTAGACTTCAACCTTCCATATTAACTAAATATTACCCTTTATGAATCATAATACCTAAAGACGTGATCAATCATAGATAAATATTTTTAGGCGCTTTGATGATTTTGAATGTGATACTGTTCTTATTGGTTGTTGATATTCCTTTTAATGATACAGATAAAGTTAGTCTTCATCATTCCACACTCCAACTCCATCTCACCTTGTATATATAACCACAGTAACTAAGAATACTGGGAAACGTCTTTTATTCAGATTTTACTGATTTATTAATCCAAACTAGCGAATTTTAAGATTTATTTTTTTAGTTTGTAATGTAATTAATTTATTTATATTTTGAAATTTAGACCACTTAATAATACAAAAAATACAAATTTTTTTGCATAGTTTTAAGGATTATGGTGCCAAAAGTGAAAAATCGTATGTTTTTAGTTTATTTTAGACTTCTTCTTCACTGAATTCCTCCGTGCATTTTTAGGTCCTTTCAGTTTATATCTAAATTTACCCATAAATTTACAAACGTCTCTAGATCTAATTGCTTCATGTTTAGTAACACAATGCCAGTACTAATGAAATCATAAATAAGTATTATATAAAATAAACCTGAACCGTTTCAAATCTGTATCTCCTCCCCTATCTCTCTTTCTATCTCTCCCCGCCTCTTCTCGACTTTAAAAATCTGGAAACGAAATCCCTTTTCTTCCCAGGACATTAAAGGGCGTCGCGAACACCGAATATCGCGCTATTTTTTGGCTCATTTGACAATTAAACTTTTACCTTAATAAACGTTGGAAGACAATTCCCTGGGAACAACAATAAAAGAGCCCGCCGGGCCCTCCGGAAAGAATGGCGCCCCAATTAGCATTCTGAGAGCCTAATTTACCGAAATAAATTGAAAATATTTATGAAGGCTAAGGCGAATCTTAGTTGACTTTTTGGTAATTGCGCCCGTCTTTGCATTTCTATGGGTAAAAGTTAAGCCAAAAGTCTCATATTAGGTGGCGCTATGCAACCCAGTGGCGGATATCTTTATTAATAAAAAGTTAATTTACTATCATAAATCGAATGCCTCACTATCAAGATAGAGAAGAAATTTTCTTAGGTAGTAAATAATTAGATTTCAATATTCTATAGGGTTATAGTTCATCCCTTAATATTTCTTCAAAAATGTTAGCCCTTTTTTCCCACGCAGGTTCGCACGTCGATGAGCGACGTCAAAGTTGAATGTGTCAAAACAATCAAATTTTATATCCATACAAAGCACCAGAATTTTAAACTGATCTGGTAAATAATTTCTGAGATACTGGGGTGCACTTATAAAAAGTGGATTACACTGTAATTACTATTATATAGAAGAAAAAAGGATTTTTTCTACTATATTTCTGACCTAAGGTCTTCATCAGTACAGACAACTAGTTGAGAGACGAGTACAACTAGCGCCATAACTTAATATAACAAAATCACATCAGAGTCACCAACAGAAGCAAAACCAACATTTGTGGTTACCAAGAGAACATGCGAAATCTTCGTGGGACTTGATACCCTTTTACCACAGAGCAGCATATAGCCACCTGTGACGAAACTTATAACCCATGTTCTGTTGGTGACTTGTGTGGTTTTATTGTAGTAAGTTTTGAGGTAACCTAATTAAAATGACACTTTTTAGATTAGAAAAAACATGAAAGCATGTTATTATGTTTTTTTCAAAATATTACGCTTTTTTGAAAAAAAAAATTAAAATGGCTAGTTTTAATGTAAATTTTCTGCTAAAATTTAGATTGGACCTTGTATATTTTATTTATCCATTTAATTTCTCGTTAAATTACGTTTCCAATAATGTTCCACAAGTTATTCTTTTTTCGTTAAATTACAAGAATATTTCGATTTTTCCTCCGAGCTACATAATTTTTTATCAAAATTTGACATTTTTATTACTTAAACTATGTTAGATTTATTTACCCATCATTTTTAGTTGACAATAACTAAGTATTCTACTTAGTCTTAACATGCGTCAGATTTGTTTATAACATTTAAAGTTAAATACGATCGTTCAACGTACCTAAATGCAGCTTAAATCGTATACTACAACTGCGAATAAGCAGATAATGATGGCCGTATTATGCTATTTTGTTTTTCATAGACTACTACTTTTTCTCAATATGCGATTTAAACTGCATTTGCGTTGAACGATAGTAATCAAGCATCTAGAAACAATTAAGCTTAACATTAATATAAGCGAAAATTATTTTAAAATGCTTGTATTAATCAAAGGTCAAGTTTTCATAAAAATAAAATGGCCAGTTTACCAATTTCTGTAAACTGGAATATAGACATTAGGGTATTAGAATCGCTAACACTGCTTATACAGGTATGGGTATAAAATGGACAACCTAGGCCTGGTCATTTTAGTTTAAATGTTATAAACAGACATGTTGACACTAAATAGAAGACTTAGTTATCGTCTATTAAAAATGATGGGTAAATAAATCTAACATAGTTTAACTAATAAATGTATAGTTGTAATTTAACAACAAAACGATTAACTTGTGACACATTATTGGAAACGTAATTTAACGGATAAATAAAATATACAAAGCTCAATTTAAATTTTGGCAGAAAATTTACATTAAAAGTGACATTTTAATTTTTTTTTCGAAAAGGCGTAGTATTTTGAAAAAAACAAAAAAATATGCTTTTATGCTTTTTCTAACATACATCATTGGAAAGGGAATTTTACACAAAATACGACTGAAAAAAAATATACAGGGTTCCCTTTAATATATTGAGGTTTAGGTCACTTCCGGATAAACCAGAAGTGATGTATAATGCAATTATCTGTCAAAATCTGCAACTTAAATAGGTTACTAAGCGTACCTAAGTTTGAAAGCAATATCTGTAAAGGTAAAAAAATTAGAGCGTGTACCCTATGTTCTGTCATTATATATATATATATATATATATATATATATATATATATATATATATATATATATATATATATATATATGTGTGTATATTTATATATTTTTTTTTGTGGGACTTTATTTTCTTGGGTTAGGTTAACAATGAAAACAAAATTTCTCACTTTAAATTAACGTTGTTAAGCTTTATCAAGATTTTATTTAGTCTCCTGATTCCGAAATTTTTTTTTCCATTAAAAACACAATAAAATATATACATACACGTATACACTAAAATTCTGTACTGTATAATAAATTTAAAACATATTTTTTAGTATTTTTTTAAAAACAACTTTGTTGATAATGTAATGACTACTAAAATATTATTACACTACGTTTCAGAGTTTTAAAATGTCTAGATTTGATAAAAAACATTCATAGACACAATTTTGGTACGACAAAAACAATTTATAGTTTTCACTCTAACCTTCTTTTTTAAATGTCTAATGTTAAATTGTCATAAGGGCTTTTTTGCAGAAATTAACAAAACAAACTAATAACTAACTAATAATATATATGTCTATAGTTTTATTGTCAGTTCTACCGGTAATGCGCAGAATTTGTCGAAACATTTGCCAATACTAGAAATATACTATAGATTTTGATAATTAATAGTTCAAGAGCGAAACCTCGCCGACAAAATCTGACACCAGATTCGTGATCAGCGCCCAATATCTACCTTATACCAAAAATCTTAAAAGTTGGTGATAATTATGACTGTGCTTGGGCTAAAAATGGTACTTTTCGAGGTACCGCCGCGTGCAACAAACTGGAACTGTTTGTAGCTCTTCAACTAAGATGAATAAGGTTTATTTGACATATCTGTTAATTTTCGATAGTTATGTGATGCGACGCGATATTACAAAACGCAGCTTTCATATATTTGTAACAGAGTGCAATATATCCTAAATGTATGAATATATCCTACTTGCGTGATAGGTATCGCGTAGCGTGTTAGTGTAAAAATACATTTAAAAGCAGGTTGACTATTGAAAGCTCTGCTATTAAATAATAAAGGCACATCTTTGTTATAAAGTGTGCTTCTGATAATACCCCAGAATGTAATGAGTTAAACTAAAATCTTAAACACAAACGTTTATATTATATTGAAACACAACAGGAATTAAATACATTTAACAAAAACAATTTTCCTTAAATCACAATGATATGAAATGAACTTAAAAACAAAGTGAAAATTCAAAAAAAGTAAATAAACTATTTATATTACATTTTACAAAAATAAAATTGGTTAAACTGCAATAGTAATATAATAAACATATGACAAAAATAATAATATTTTTAATTTATTTTTAACTAGCAAAGCATGCTATAAATCTTTTTGATTTCTAGATTAAAATCCTATTTATAAATCACTTTTGCCATTTCGCCCCTAACATTCTCAATGCAGTTTAAATTGAGGCTTTGCGAAGGCTGGGGCAATAATAACAAAAACACCTGGCCCTCTGGCGCTGATCCAAGCCTAGACATTAATAGAAAATCTATTACTTTGACTAACTTTGTAAACATATTTTTCCTCATTCCACGTTTCTTATCTGAAAAAAAACATTTTCCCACTGATTTACACATTCTCTTTCAAATTCGAATCTTATTTGCTTATTTATTTCGTTCGAGTTAAATTCTGTTAACAAGACGATGATTTTTAATTAACATTTGAACAGCAAATTCGTCGGCGAGGGGTACAGACTGATGCAATAATGCGCTTCCTCTTTTACTATGAGAATGGATTATTTTCCCTATCATGAACTAATTTTGCCTCTTGATCTGCATTTAAAATTTTGGAACATTCTAAACTTGGATTTCTTATTAATTATGCTCAAGGTTTATTTCTTATAGTAATTCTTACATATACACACGTCTCTGACGTGTGTATATAGTAAAGCTTTTGGTAATTTTTCGTTTAAGCTAACCATCCCCGATTTTTATAATTTTTGACATATTCGTAGACTTTATGCAGCTAATCGCGAATCTGAAGTCAGATTTTGTCGGCGACCTTTCATTTTTGAGTTATTCACTATCAAAATGCACATTTCAAGTTCATTATTTTCAGCATACATTTTACATAAAATAGTTGGTTTTTGTAACATTTCATTGAAAACAAACCCAAGAATACTAAAATAATAAATAGTAAACAGATCTAGATCGTTTTTATATTTATAACACGTTTAGAAATATACAAAGTTCAACGTCAAAAATACGCCATATTTGTTACTAGTATCTGGGGACTTTTGCTAGTTACATGGATATTTTGACATAATAAAATCGTTTAGTGCCATGTGTGTTTCAAAAATCGGAATGCATTTTGGTCAGCCCTGGTTGGGCCTTTTCTAGTGGTGATGTAAAAAAAGGAATTTATATTAAAACAAGATTTTTTTTAACAAAACCTCTACTATTAGGTGGATGGAGCTATCCCGTTAGGCGTTAAGTTAGCCCAGGTTCGTCGACAAAACCATCATTAAAACCATAAATCTTCATTAAATCCATGCAATTACACAATTCCATACAGAACCCGTCAGTCACAATACAGTTTAGCATACACCCGTTTCAAATCTGATTTTCGCTGATTTGAGGTAAGTTTAATATGTGATTTTATCGATTTAATGATAGTTTTATCGACGAACCTTGGGTAAACTAATGCTAACGGGACGGATCCAGTGGGGGCTAGCGGGTGAAAAAGTAAGTGAAGTGCAAATGAAGCAAGAAAATATCGCAATAATTTTTTTTCCAGAATTTTTTATATGTATAGGTGGTAGAATATTTTTTTACGACTTACCTAAATTTTGTATACTAAATCAATTCTCCTATCCTTCATAGCAGCAAATTTATTTATAACATCCTCATAAAATGGATGAGTTGCCCTAATCTCCTCCAGAAATTCCTTTTGAATTGAAATATTGCCAACAGAAGTAAGTCTTTCTTGAGATATTGTATTTCTTAAATAAGTTTTTACCCATTTGAAGCAAGAAAAACTTTTTTCCACTGAAGCACTTGTCGACGGAATTGTCAAAATAAAGGAAAACCATTTATATGCTTCGGTAAAAATATATTTATTTTTATTAATTTTTTTCACTTGCTCTTGCAGCGATATATTCCAATTACTCTCATTGGCAAAAATAAGACCAAGCTCGTTGACTTTTTGAAAATATTTCCCCATATAATTGTAACAAATTTTCAAACGGACCAGTCGGAAAATTGAAACTATATTCGGAAAATTTAGCAGAACCTGCCAAACATGTAAAAAATGTAAGTTTTTCACAGTCTCGAAATCTTAGTGTCATTTCCACTAAAATATGGTCCAATATTTCATAAAAAAGGGTTCTATACTTAGCCCTAATTTCTTCAGGTGAAAGCTTAGCAAGCTCACGTTTGTAATGATTTATTTGTGTAATAGAATTTGCTTTATCAAACATGGTGTTAAAAAAATGTTCATTTCTTTTTTTACAGAGCGCCTCACGATAACGTTTTATATTGGATATGCAAAAATGAATGTCAAGCGATTTTTTTTGAAGAACGTCAAATAGTCTGTCCGTGATTGAGAAAATGTCATTAAACACTAATGCCAGAAACGTGAATTCAAAATCGTTCATCTCATCTAAAAATCCTTTCGCAAGGCGGATTGGTTTTTCATCAGATTTGTCACAGTTTGTAATAAATTCAAAGACGTCTTTTAATTTATTCCAGTCTTGAACAATCACATTTACTAACTTCGAATTTGAAGTTGTAACAACACCATAAATAAATATGACACAAAACAGTCAAGTCAACTGCAAAGGAACTCACCGGTTGCAGCGAAAACCGCGAAAATAAAAGTAAACAACTACCGCAAACTGAACGACAAATTCTTGTTGACTTTCACTTTCACTTTCAATTCACCGAGAGCGTTGTATGGCGCTGGGCTCGACGTCATCGGATACGCGTTATCATGGCAACATAGTAGGAAAATCGTAAACTAAACATAGCACCTCCAGCAAAGTCAAAGCGGTTTGCGCCACTGTTATAGTTGTTATAATAAAGTTCGATTGAAAGTTTTAATAAGACATGCCGCCAACGGTCAAGTAAAATATTTATTCGAGATACAGTTTATTTTTTACCAATTAGGTGAATAAATGAATGTAAAAACTAAAATTTTAAGAGATATATATAATAAATATAGTTAGATGTTTGCTTGTTTATTTTTCCTGGTGAAGTAGCACTTCACCTACTTCACCTGAATAGCCGCCACTGGACGGTTCTACCTAACAGTATAAGTATATTTTATTTAAAAAATCCTTGTTTTAATATAGATCAACGTTTTTATACAAAGCGTAACCAGAGCTAACCAAAACGCAATCCGATTTTTAAAACACAACTGCATACAAAATTATAAGTTTTCTTTAATTCGTAGAGTTGGCCCTGAACCATTCCATTGTGCCAAAATGCCTATGTAACCCCCAAAAAATCCCTAGTAATGAATTGAAATTTGTATAACTCTAAATATGTTTTAAATATGCAAAATGGCCGTGATCTGTTTACTATTTATTAATATATAACAATATTCTGTTGTTAGTTTTCAGTGAATTGTTGTAAAAACCAACTATTTTGTATAACATTTATGCTGAGAATAGTGAAAAGTTAAAATGTGCATTTTGACAGTGGACAACTCAAAAACGAAATGTTACTGACAGAATATGGCTTCAGATTCGTGGTTAGCAGCTCAAAATCTACGACTATATGAAAAATCATAAAAATTTGCTTAACCGAAAAATTGCCATGCTTTTGAATCTAGATTAACGCATGCATTTTTGAAAGTGAAAATTATTTGTCAAATTTGACAATTGCAGTCAAATTTCTGTTTGGTGGTAGGTAACTTATAATAGTCCAAGTGATATAATTATAAATTTTTTGTCCCAGTTTTTTTTTGTTGGCCGCGATGGTAGAGGGTGTTTTATAAAGGAGAAAATTTGAAACACACTTCCAGTAGACCACGTGTTGGCAGATTTCATGGCGTGTCGCGAATTTTTTAAAAAACACACAGGACATACAATACATGGCGCTCTACATATACCCCCGATTGCAAAAAGTTTAATTCCTGTTTAGTTATCTCTAAAAATTACATTTTTAGAGATAACTATTATAGAAGAATACATTTCTGACGGGTTGTCTATTAAAATATGACCGCAGGTACTTTTATATAGGCAAGCATATCCCATCGTATAGAAAAAAAAATTATCACTTATTGATACATAATTTATTAAGAAACGTTATGAATGTAAAAATTTAAGGCAGTAATACCTCATTAATTTTTTAAAATCTAGTAATAGTTTTTGGTTAATTAAAGTGAAGATCTTTTTTTAGTCAATGTGTTTCATTTACTTGAAATCTTCCAGCTACCAGTGTTACTATGTCTTGAAATATATTACTTTTTCAACATACACTCTACTACTATCAGAGGTCAGGCAACACTGCAATGACCGTATCCCTAAATCTCGGGGGTCCTCAGGCAAAAATAACTTGAAAAAAATGCTTTTTGAAGTCTCTTTAGGGCATGAGCTGAGAAATATGGCGTGTATAACAATGTATTGAGCGTAACGGCTTTGTCAAGAAAAAGGTAAAAGTTAACTTCTAACTTACCCTGTGCATAGAAAAATCATTGCGAAACCATGTCGTCCTTTCGACTAATTCTGCTAGAAGAATAAGTCTTAAGAAGTATTACAGTATATATCCCCATTTTAAGAGGCTAGGGCATTAGGCCCTCTATGATCCCCGAAAATTCCAAGAAAATAAAATATCTGCCACACTCCAGAAAATAATACAAGTATCAAATTCTATTACATGTCACCTCTATACCAGAAGTTGGCAGCCCTTCATATTCAGGCAATAGACATAACCTTAGATCCTGTTTAACCCGTGGAAGTTTGAAGTGGATATCAAACGGAGGGTTGAGCAAATGTTTCCCTATATCTAACGAGGGTCGCTATTAGCTTTGATGTTAAACGGAAGATATTGTACTAACACTCTTGGACACTTAACATTTGAGGTGGATAGATTGGCGGCTACAATCAGTGTGTTAGCCCGGAGTTAGTCGAAGGTGAACGTCTCTCAAGAGGACATCCACCACGGCGAAAGGTCCCGCTGATGCGCAGCAATTCCTCATGCAGAGCCGATCAAGAGAATCAGACGACCACCCATATGAAATTGACCAAATTTCAACACTTTAATGCAGGCGTGGTTAATCAACGACCCATATATTCTGGAGTGCCTACTACCATAAAATTTCATGTCCCTCTTTGGGCATTGGTCGATTTATAACATTTGTTTGTTAATTAACTTACTGTAATAACAACATTTACCTTTTTTCTGTCTATATGATTTTTAAAAGTATCTGTAGTAGCAATATTTTTTAAAAAATAATCACAGTTAAATACGTGAACCAACTCTTCTCCTGATCTTTATTTTGTCAAAATTATTACACCGATACGTACTAATAGTTCTAAATTTTCTTATCCAATCATCACACTATTTTCTGTATTATTATTATTCTTATGTATTTGATTTTCTATTTTAAGGAGTATCCTAGCATGATCTTATTCATATCTTTGTAACTATATTCTACAATCAGATCTTCTTTACTACAAACCGAATTAAGTACTTTTAAAATTTTCAGCAGTGAAATGGCGGGTCGGTCAAGTTCCCCTCCGAACCAAATGAATTTCAAAAATATTTATTTAAAAATTATTTTGCACACAATAAATAAAATTTTGCACACCCACCAAAGAGAAATTTGAGCGTTTCTTCCTGTTCTTCAAATGTTTTTATGCCAACCGATTTATCTAATTTTGAAGACTTATTTTTAAATTTTGCACACTCTCTTAGAGAAAGTTATGGGGTGTCGAAAATTTGCATTTTCCCTCCATCTGACACAGAATTGGAAAACTTCTATGTCAATCGATTCACCTAATTTTGCACACTTATTTTTAAATTTTGCATACTTTTTTGGAGAAAGTTATGGAGTGTCAAAAATTTACATTTCCCCCCGTCTGTAAAACTTTTATGCTACGCGATTCCCCTAATTTTGCACAACTATTTTTGCATTTTCCGTAGTCTCCTGGAGAAAGTTACGGGATTTCTAAAATTTGCATTTTCCCCCTTTTGTCACGAAATTAAAAAAATGATTGCTACTCGATTCACCTAATTTTGCAAACTTATTTTTAAATTTTGCAAGATGTTCTAGAGAAAGTTATGGAATGTCGAAAATATGCATTTTGCCCCAACTTGTTTTGAAGTTTTGCACAGTTTGTTGGAGAAAATTGTGGCGGTTATAGTTATTTTCCTAACAAGTGCGCAAAGTGATACTTTCCCTACAAAAGCAGTTAGTGCACGCATAAGCTTTAAGTGCAGGGAAGACAGATTGCGCAAGTGTTAGGAACAATATTTTATCTACGAGTGTTACAAATTTTACAAACTTTTTACCTATTTATATAGGTAGGTTCTAAGCGGGGGTAAAACAATATTTCTTATATGTCATAAAATTGCAAAAAACCTTAAATAAATTAGTAACATTTTTTTATTTTAACTTAAAACAGAAATAATATTACTTATTATTATTAACAATATTAATATTTAAAGTAGAGTTTGTGGCATGCTGCAAATTTGAAGCTGAGTGCAACTGGTTTCTTGGGAAAGCTGTAGAAGATGGTTCGTTATCCGGCGTTAATGAATGAAATGGATCTTCAATGGTTTTCTCGCAAATTGACAAACTTGGTATTGTAACTGGATGATTTTTTGCACTGCCACTTAAAATATTGTTGCATATCTCTTTTTTGTATGTAGTTGAGTCGTTAATATATTCCTCCGCTACTGTTGGTGACTTCCAGCATCCTAAATGCTTTACATTGGTAAGTCCTTTTCCGGAATCCGCAAAGTTGCAAAGGAGTGACGAAAACTATGCCCCGTGTAGAGTTCAGAATTGGGCAATTTTAGAAATGCCGCAATTTCTGAGGGCATCTTCCCGAAACTGTTAATCCCGACAGACTGTGTTGTGCACTTCCCTCTTTTAAAATTTATAAAAAAACGTTGATGCGTTGTCGATGGTGGTCGTAAGGCTCTATATTTTTTATGAAATAGTAGATACTTTCCATTGTTAATTTCGTCGGATATAACAAAAGAGCTTCCCTTGTCTTTAATGTCAACTATTGTTAGTTTTGCTAATTCCTTTCTTCTGCAGGCGCCTGAAAGCCCAAAAATAGTTGCAACTTTCAACAAAAGATATATAACATCTGGCACCTTATTCATGAAATCCGATATGTTTTCTTTTGTAAAAATATTTGCTTTCTTTGGTTTGAAGCCAACATTTGGTTTTTTGATAAAAGTAATTTGTAGAATTTGCTTATATAGGCGATTGCGGTCTTATCGTGCGGGTCCAAAGGTCACCAACATTATGAATCAAATCAGAAAACACAGTGAATACCAAAATGTTGTGTGATTCTTTTATCGGGCTATTAAATCTCGATGGGCTATTTACAAATATACAGGGAGAAAGAAAATAGTTCTTTTATTATATTACGCAATATTATTAAGATAGCCACTAATATTATTTTACATATTAAATGCCGAGGGACTAGCTAAGAAAATTCGCTAAATATGTATTTGGTTAAAATTTTTTGGTTGGCAAGAACAAAAATACACAAAATGGCAAGCGCCTTAATAAAATCGGAAGGCGGTTCAAATCAGTGGAACAATCAGGATATGTTCTGTTTATACAGCCACTTAATGAAACTGAGATTTTTTTATCAATCACCAAAAATTATGAGCTAAAAATCTAATTGTGTCTAAATTGTCATTTATTTAAATGTGGGCCACCCTGTGCAAAGAAAACCTTTTTTTTTTTTGCAAAAATATTATACACTTTTGTTAAAAACACAAGATAATTAGTTATTACTTCCCTTGTGAAATTTTTTCAGATCTTTACATTTAAGGGTCCATAGATGCCGGAAAACATGTTTTCTCAATTCCGTCTGTCTGTAGGTATGTCTGTCCGTCAGTCTGTCTGTTCGCGGCGTAGCTAAAAAACTATCTGATTTCTTCAAATTTCAGTCTAAAATTAAGGGCCATGCATGCGAAAAATACAGCCTATATATATATATATATATATATATATATATATATATATATATATATATATATATAGACTGAATTTTTCGTTAGCCCCGAGTTTCTGGTAAAGCTATTTTACCGATTTTTATATATCAAATTTTGTCTAATAATTAATAAAAAAAATTACTTATTTTAAACACGCTTTAAAATTGGAACAAGTATTATATATAATTATTTATTTATTGCCTAAATCAATAATTATAGAAAAAAGTAAGCAAAATAATGGTGTCAAATGTAATAAAAAAAATTTTAAATTAAAATTCACTGGCTAATATCCAGGAGCCAGTGGCAAAAGCTCTGAGAATCGGTATAAGGAATCTACAGAAAACTTAAGTTACAATGCAAAAATGGATATTCATAATGTAATTTGTGATTTATACACGTCAAAGACTAATATAATCCTTCAGAAACTTTTTAATATTATAGACTAAAAAACATCATCATCACTTAAAAAGTCCTCATCTTCTGAGTCGTCCTCAAATGGCGCAATTATCATTGGTGCTATTTCGACATCTAAAACTCGTTCTGGATTCCACCAATCCCATATTAATTTCTTTGTATGTTCCACAGATTTCTTCCAGTACTCCGGCGTAATATAATTTAATGAATCTTGCCAACCAATTTGCACTTCATCTGATGTAAGACCATCATTCACGTTTTTTTCATAATATGATTTTGCCCCAGCCCATATTAATTCCATTGCGTTAAACTGGCAATGGCATGGCGGCAGTCGTAAAACCTCATGTCCATTTTCCCGTAATATTTCATCTACGGCATGTATTGTTGGTGTTTTAATAGATTTTGCCATTAAAAGAAGTTCTAGTTTCAGCATATTGAGTAAAGGATTTTGTTTTTGTTTTATTAGCCAGTCATAAATATCACTTTTCTTCCAGGATGAAGTAGGTTGTTTATTTAAGATTCTTAAATGATAAGATGCATTGACCAGAATGATTAAAGATGGAGCATCTAAATTTGGAATCAGTTGTTCTTTTAACCACTTTTCAAACAGTTTACAGTTCATATTATCATGGTAATCCATACTTTCGAATGTTGAAGAAAACAGTAAACTTGCACCTGGGAAAAATCCTGTTGCACCTGCATGCAAAATGATGAAGCGTTTTCCCGTCCCACATCCCTTCTTTCCCTTGACACTTTTTACAGACTCGTCCTGCCAAGATTTCGAACCACTTCCATTAGAAAATATCCAAGTCTCGTCTAAAAATACCACTTTTCAAAATTTTGAATTAACATTTTCTGTGTATTTCTTTAAAAACTGGAAACGCTGACTTGCAATATGTGGCAACTCGCATAAAAATCTTCTATTACAGTCCTTTTTATATCGAAAACCGAACATTTTTATTAATTTTGACAACGATTTTAGTCCGATTTCCAATATGCTTGGATTTTTTAAAGCTTCTTTTAAAACTTGAAGAGTTATATTAGTTTTTGATGTGTATAAATTGTAAATTGCATTACGTTCATTTTTACATTGTCACTTAAGTCTTCTGCCTTTGGCTTTTTTCGTGTACATTTCTTAATCTTCTTCGGTAGTAAATTATGCTTTTTTCATGCACAATTTTCTGCACAGTCTTTATACTGATTCCCAGAGCTTCTGCTACTGTCTCCTGAATATTGGCCGGTGAATTTTCATTTTCGTAATATTTTATTAGATTTAATACCAATTTTTCGCTTGTTGATGCAAAAAATCCGAAAATTGTTTTCTATTACTCATTTTGTCACTGACTTGTCAATCTGACTTTGAAGTGACATCGCTCAAAGATTTTTGCAACTGCTGGTATTTAGATCTTTATCCTCTTTTTTCATATGAAAATATCATAGGTCTATCTAATTCATCTTCCGGATTTTATGTGGAGGATATGATTACACGTAATAAAAGAAAAACAAACTTAAAAAGTTTGTCGTTGTTAAATCGTATGACCCGCATGATAACACTGCTTTTGACTATACCTATATTTTCTTTCACTTTTAAAACGCTCTTAAGCATTGAGTATTTAGCCCACAGAGTAATTGGTCTAAATTCTTTGCTTAATTCAAGAAAATAAGCTAATAGTACCTCTTTTTTAACCGTTTTCACACCCTTTCCTTTGGACCATTTCCCAAACAAGTCATACTGCTTTTCATACTTCTATTAGCTGATTCCGCGGCTCTTAGTACCTCTTCTGGTATTTCTTTATCCGAACTATCCATTTTAATCAGAATTACTTTTTTAAGGCTTTTTTCAAATGATTGAATGGTTGTATTTTCGTTGACATAGCAAAAAGACTGGAATTGTCAAAATTGCAAGGTGGCAAAGAGAACTTATTGTTGTCTTATTTGACATTGAGTAGTAATGTAGTAAACAAGTAATTATACAGGTCGTTTAATTAATTATCAAATTATGGTAATTTAATATGCAGTAAATTTGACGAAATTCTCTACAAGCGTAACAGAAAACACGATAAATCCTTATTTTTTGAATATTATTTAATGGTGAAAACATTAAAATATCTAAAAGTCCTGTTTAAAGACGATAATTCTGCGAATAAAAAAGTGTGCGCAAAGAGTTTCTGTACTTAAAGTTCAACTTTGCGTACGAAAATGAGTGCGTAAAGTAGCCACTTTGCGCCCGCTCGTAGAAAAAAGATTTTATGGTTCACCACAAAATGCCGTAAAGTCATACAGGACTCACTTGTATCTCACTATTACATGTGTGCAAAATTAGGTGAATCGCGTTTTTTAATTTCGCGACAGAAGGAGGAAGAGAAGAGGGGGAAAACGCAAATTTTCGAGACTTTGGTGGGTGTGCAAAATTTTATTTATTGTGTTCAGAACTGTGCAAAATATGTCCAAAATATGGCGGCTGTGAAACAAACCTGTGGAGCAAAACCTGCTGGCTGTAAGTAAACAACGCTTGACTTGTTAGAGCGTTATATATGATATATTGTTTACTGAATTACAAGCTTAGGTGTACCGTGGTCTCGAATGTATTTATGCTGCCGGGAGAAGCACATTTTTGCACTGATTCCTCCAAGGATTGTTTATCCTATAAATGAATTTCAGTACTTATAAAATTAAAAATATTTATATTGGACTGGGTTTTAAACTGAAAATATAAATAAATATAATAAGCTTTATGAAGCTTGGTATAACCATCGCTTCCTGGCCTCTTATAGCAAACCGCCACTGGATGACATATGAAATACTTAATATATTGTTAAGTAATTGACCTGCAAATCGATTTTGTAAGACCATAAACAATTTATCGGTCCCACTAGTTTAAGCAAAACCGCAAATTTATTTATTTTACGCTTAATTTCGTTAACAGTTTTTACTAATGTCTATACTGAAACTTTCTATTCAATCGACAGTAAAAAAAGAAACTGATGAAAGCGCATTTTTTTTGTAGATGTTGAAAGATATATATTAAACATTTGTTAAGAAATTATCTGTATTATTTAAATTTGTGTTTTAAGAGTTACTTGCATTTCGTAGTGACATGGATTTTAGTAAAATTGTAAGTTTTAAAATAGTTTTAACAGAAAAGTGAATCAGAACATGATATCTTTAGTATTTTTGATTGAGAAATATTATATTTTTTAATTATCATTATATTTCAGTTTCACGTGGCACTGTTTCTCCTCTCTGTGCTGATGTCAGTGTTAGCTATTCCGCAATATTTTGAAGCAGGTAAATAGAAGTAGATATATACGTAATACTTATATAAGCTTATTAAACATTGTCTTTAAAGAACATAACTATTGATAGTTAACCGAGTCTCGAAATTCAGGTTAATGATTTTTAAGAATCCGCAATAACGAAATTATTATGAATTAAAGGGATTAAAAGCAAAAAATACAAGTGACATAAAGAACGAAGCGGAAAAAAATTGAGGTCAAAGTTTATACATTCTACAAAAATTTGGGGCCGTTACCCAGCTTTTTTATCTTCAGCAAAAAAATCATTATCTATTTAACATTAGCCATTAATGTTATAGTATATTTATATGTTTATGAATTTTCATTTTAAATGGTCAAATTAATGACAATGTGCCATAATTAACAAGAAAAAAATAACAGAACTAGTCTGATTCTAAAATGTGTTACAGATTGTCGTTATTTTTCAAAAATTGGTCTGTAAGATACAGACCGTTCCGACTATTTTCTTCTAAAACTTCCAACTCATTCCTATTTTTGTTGTTTTTTTTTTGTTTGACAAGGTAGGCATAAAGAGCATGTTTGGTGTAATGACTTGAATTTTGCAGCCTTTTTGATATCGAAATTAGAACCTCACGATAACCATTCTGGTTTTTTGTATACTTAATGTCTTAATTTTCTGCGCAACTGCTCAAAGCAAATTAGGTATTTTGTTCAGAAATCTCATCCCAAATAAAGATTTAGTTTAAAGTTTTGTGGTCGCCATAATTTAAAATAATTTTATGATTTTGAAATTCTTTAGTGCTTTTGACATTACACTAGAAGTAGTCTGTTTATTATCGGAGGATCATCTTTAATTCTCTTTTATTTACAAATTAAAGGATATAGCATCGATTGAATTATCCATATAGCCCGGCTATGGGGCCTTGTTGAGAGTAAGTGTTTTGGATATCGCGATTTTTAAAAAATTAAACATCAGCAAATGTCTTATAGTGTAGATTAAAAAAATATAATTTGCGGATTAAGCATAATTGACAAAAAAAAACTGTCCAAATTCCCAACAACTTTCAAAATATTGCAATTCAAAAACTCCTTAATATGGTATTAGAATTAAAAGGTTACTTACAGTGTTGCCAAACTGCCTCATATTTCTTGACTTTTGATGTAAATATTTTAAACTTATCTGCCCTCGCGCCTCGTACCGATTTACTTACTGCCTCTGCATGGCGAGTGATTGAACTGTATCGTGTTCTATATTATGGCTTTAATTACGATCTCTTCGATGCCTAACTCAAGCTAGCCCGATACCGTTTCATCTAGTGCTTTCGCTATTCCATTCCAAATTTGACAAAACTGGCGTCATTGATGACAAATAAAATATATATACGTAAATAGGAAAATATAATTATACAGAGTGGTACGTATATAAGTGACTGATTTAAATAGCACGCCATATTTCATACACGCAATTCCAGAGGTGGCGCTGTGGTAGTTGTTTAGAGCACATGTAGCAAATTCATCAGGGAACGTTACATGAACCTACAACGCGTCCGTATTGTTAAAATGTTTTATTTAAATAATATGGTAATAATTGCAACTATATGTAATTTGAGACAAGATTTTGGTCGAAATAATGTGCCCAGTATCAACACTATCCGTCAATTAGTGCGCAAATTTGAACAAACCGGTGAAGTTAAAGACTTGCCAAGGTTGAGATGTGTTCGAGCTATTCGTACTCCGGAAAATGTTGACAGAATTTGCGAAAGCGTAGTGGACCGCCCTCAAACCTCTACCTGACGTCGTTCTCAAGAACTGGGCGTTAGCCGCATATCATTAGGGATTATTTTAAAAAAGACTTACATTTACGGCTATTTAAAATTCAGCTAATCCAAGAACTGCAGCCTAGAGATCACAAAAATCGCCGACAATACAATGACGCAATATTGCATCTTAATGTTCAAAATAACAATTTTTCGCACAAAATCATAACGAGTGATGAAGCCCACTCCGATATGAACGGTTTTGTAAACAAGCAAAACTGTCGAATTTGGGCCTTGGAAAACACTCCTCACATCCTTCAGTGACCGCTTCCTCCTCGTCGAGTCACAGTTTGGTGCGATGTTTGGTGTGGAGGTGTTATCATGTGTCATTTCTTTAAACACGCTGCAGGTTATTCTGTTATTGTCACTGGCGAGCGCTAGCGTGATATGACAAGAAACTTTTTTGCTCCTCAGATCCAACAACTAAACCTGCAAAACATGTCACACAGCTTGGCAACAATGAATATTTTGCGAACAATATTTTCAGGGCATTTAATCTCTCGATTTGGCGATGTGATCTGACCCCCAAGGTCGCCGGATTTAACTGATCCTGATTATTTTTTATGGGGTTTTGTGAAAAATAAAGTTTATGTCAATAAACCAAACACTGTAGAGGAGCTGAAGAACAATAATCAGGCGGCGATTCTTGAATTCCTTTGGAAACCTACCAAAAAGTTATGGAAAATTTTATTGAAAGGGCTCAAGATTGTGCGGCTTCTAGAAAAGGACATTTGTCTGATATCATTTTTCACACATAATATCTATCCTTAAATAAAAGATATAAATTTCTGGCATGTCGGTGTTATACAATCAAGAAATGTTAATAAATTTCCCAATTTTGCCGTAAGTTGTCTTTTATCTTTTTTATGTGCCCTGTTGGTCATTTGACGTTGGCAAAACGTGTCCCTGTCTTCTGTCAGCATTTTTTCCAACTCCTTGTTGCTGATCGATTTTACTCTCAATGATGACTTGAAGAAGGGAATATGTTTCTCCTCTCACTACGTTTTCCAGATATGCTACTTTTCGCTGCTTGACCTTGGCAATAAAATTATGATCCGTTCTTGCTCATCTAAATATTTCTTCGTTGGTAGTTCTGGTAGTCCAGGGGATTTTGAGCATTCTGCGGAGTGTCCACATCTCGAATACTTCTATCTGGTGCGTAACCGCTAACCTTAAGCGTCCAGAGGAAGTGACCATATCAGCATTCTTTGTAGGAGGGTATTATTGGATATTTCCAAGTGTATATTGCAAAACAAGGATTTTCTCGAGGGAAAAGAATAACGAGCGGCTTCAATGTGACAGTTAATGTAGGAACCAAGGTATTTGAAAATTTTTACTCTTATTTTTCTGAATTACGTTTCAACGGGACATTTTAATAAGGTGATCGGCTAAAAATCAGGAGGTTCTTTATCTGCAAGAAGAAAATATTTCAGTTAGTCGGACAATGTTAAGCCCGAGTCTTCATTTTTCCAATACTGAACAATTTTCAGAGTTATAGAAAGCAAAATCACCATTTCTCGTGAACTTGATCTTTTCTGTAAGCAAACGTTAGAAATTCTTGCCATTTTAAAACGTTCTTATTAGTTACATGAAAAGAAATCAAACAGTTTGGTAATAATCTTGATTCTGTTTTGTTCACAGGAATTTGAATAGAAATTGAGATGATCAACTTCATTAGAAAGGCTTAGAATATAGTAAAAAAAACCAAACGTTACTGTTCGTAATAACATACATATTTTTTTATATGTATTTAAATTAGCAAGTAAGATCGGATTACTTCTAAACCACGTAAAGGTGTTTAGCATCAGAAGTACATATATAATTTTTAAGAAATAAAGTTATATATGCAAAAATTGTAGGTCCACAACTGCCTCAAATAATATACCTTACTGGTTATTAGCAAAGGTGTTGCAAGAGTCTTAAGTAAGACTTCACCTGGAAGTGACGGGATTTTACTTGCAATATTGTATTTTTAGAAGTACTCACTCTTTCTACTTTTTTATATTGACATTTAAGTTTTACTTTAATCACACGCTATATTCAACTACATTTTCCAAACAGTCAAAAATGTTGTATATCTTATCTTACCTTTAACAAGTCTAAATCGATCTATTTTATGACTTTTATATATATTTCACAAGAGCAATTTTTTCACGAGGTACAAATACCATGCTATTGTTGTAAGTGCAGTATTTAGATCGGACTAAGCAATAAAGTTTTGAAACAAATCGTGTACCTTTTTGCTACTAATAACGATTTTTAGCAAAGTGAAATGTACTTGTATCGTTTTGTCACAAAATTCTTGTTATTTTTTGACCTAGTAATTTCAACATGTTATAGATTGCGTGTAATGTTAATTGACTATTTTTTTGCACTTGCACCCTTTTGCTTTTAAGGCCTTTCTTGGTATCCAAAATCCAACTTCAATTCCATACAAACTTCAATTCCATCAAAAAATTCATCAAAGATAATTTTTAAGTCCACATTTTAAATATACTACATATTATATACTACCCAATCAGATATCATGAGTTCTCCATATTTTTACTTCTTTCCTAATCTAACAAGGTGCCATTCACTCCGTTGCCATTTCGCCTTGCATTTTCTATATGTGGTCTTAATATTTGAATCAAAATATAATAAACAATATTGTTTTCGTTTTGTGCTTTTAGTGTATTATTATAATTACTCGTAACGGCAATCGATGTCGAGAGTTTGGTGTGGAATTACGTTAAAAAATAACGTAAAAAGGTCTCTTCGGGACAATGGCTCAGGTAAGGGGATGGGAGGCTAAGGGGGAGTACTCTGCCCCCGCCGCCCCCTTTAGGTGGTACCCTTTTTCCGCTCTATTATTAATTCCTCCCTCCGCTTCTAACACCCAGCTACGCTACTGCTCCAAAATGGCCTAAAGTACCTCTCACATTTCTTATAGAAAATTTGTATATACTATTTTGTTATGCTATTTTGTCTTGACCTCCTGATCAAAAGCACTCCTGGCTATAACTTCATTCTGAGACGAGTTTTTGAAATACAGGATGTCTAATGGGCAATTTTTAATTTTCTATATTTTATGAAACATGTTTATGACTTTTGGTTTAAAATACTTTATAGGTGTTCAAAAAAGTCGTTTAGAAAATTTTTGATTCGAAGCTAATGTATGTACTAGTAACAAAAATAAACTTCGGAAGATCCTGTATACTACAGAGTGTTCCTAAATGCCACGTAAATATTAAATTTTATATGTATTTACAAAAACCTATACCGAACTTTGGCGGTTTTCAAGTTACGTTGTACATACCATCTTAAACATATTTCGATACAGCAAAAAAAAACATTAAAAATAGATTAAAAACCTACAATGTTCGAAGAATATAGTCAAATTGACGTCAATTTGAAATATAGCAAGCATTAAACCGTCCAATAATTTCTCAGGAACAAGCTTTTCTAGTCTTTATCTTCTTTAATCTTGTTCTCTAAATCATCTAGTTTAAAGATCTGGAGAACGGGCTGACCGCTAAAAAGGACCTATGTTACATATTCATTTTCGGGTTAATTATTATCTAAATCTCCGTGACAATTGCCGCATTATGCGGCGGAGCACCGTTTTGTTGTTACCACGTTGTTGTCTCTATAAAATTTTATTGAATATATTCCGGTAATTAAATCGGTTAGTAGTAAGTTGTTTGTTGTTGTTGTTGTTTCTTAGTAAGTATAGACTTACTTATAAGAAATAACTTACTAATTCCTACCTCCTTCTGCAATGGGTCGGTTTGACATTTGAGAACTTATCTTAACGTATGCTAAAATATTCTTTTGCATATTTTCGTTTCGCAATGGCCTTATATGACACGGCTTCAGATTCTATGGGAGTGATCCTCTTCTTAGTTTATGTTCAACACGCGAAAAGCTCACTTGCTTATCCGGAAAACGTACCTGGTAAATATGAACTGTTTCAGGAAAGTTTCCTTAAGCTTCTCCGTAAATTATTACACTTCGCAAAATACTGAAAAGTAATTCCTGCTTAGACGACAAACGTAATTGACTGAAGTGTAAGCAAAAACCTGAAAAATAAGGCAATCTTTTTAAATGATTAAGTAATAAAGATCCTATCCAGTGACCAGCCCGTTCTAGAGACCTGAGGTTTTTGGAGTTTCTTCGGAGGCATTTTAAAAATACCGTTTATAGAACACCACGTTTATATATTAGTATCACTCCAGACCAGATTAGAGCTGCTTGTTCCAGAGAACTTATTGCTTGTAGTGTTTCTAATGGAGTTCAAAAATTTACAAATTTACAGGGTGTATCATTAAAAAGACATAACTTTGTATTGTCCAGAGTTTCCAATGTATCCTGTATAATGATGTTAAATATAAATTATGGTTCTTTGATTTATCTGTAACTTTTATTTGAAAACAAACTTCGTATTCCCTATAATAACGAAGAGATTAATTGTCACATTAAAACGGGAACACCCTGTGTAGAATATATATCATGGTTTTTATCCAATGATATTTTCTAATATTAATTGCATCAGTTTTTTGTTAATCTTAGTGTTGACTTTCCCATAAGGAGCCGTAACATAAGGGGGTGCAGTTTTCTTCACCGGCCATCCTGGCGGTGCCCATGGCACCGTTTCTCTAAAATTATTTTCTTTCGAGTCTTTAAAATAAACTACTTTTAGATGATCAAGCTGCCTCACCAAGTGAACACAGGGACAAAAGGGAACATCATCACGGACATGGTGTTACAGGACCAGTGCATACCTTCGTGAAAACTGACAAAAACGCTCACTTCAAGTGGGGCGTAAGACATCATGTTGGTCACGAGTACGCAGGCAGGAGATAGGACATGGAGCATTTATTAAGACATAGTTTGTAATTTTAAGAGTAAGCCAAATAACTTCTGTTTTCTAATGAAATATATTTTTATACTTTTGTAATTATTTGTAGGTTTTTTTATTTGCATTTCTACTTGTTTTGCTTCTTCTCTATAGCACCCAGATAAGAAAATGTATATTTTTAAAACTTTATGCATTTCATAATAATTGGTGTAGTGTAGTAAAAACATAATATTTTTCTTTAAAAAAAAATCCATACATAAGCCCTCTATACAACCACCTAGGTAGTGTAATCTAAAATAATATACATCCATTTTCACAAAAAAAATGTTAAGTTGTAAAGAAATAACTTTCTTCAAAACAAATAAAAATCGAAAAGCCAATACCAAACTTGTGTTTTTTTTAATGGATGATCCTCTATATTAGAATATGTTCATTAAATATTTTTTGTTTCTCTAATTATAAATATACCCAGTTTTACATACCTTACAAAAAAAGGACTCATAATAGTACAATAAAAATATCCGGATACATTTAAAATCCGAAAAAAATAATTATTTAATGAGCATAATACAACAGACTTCCGTTTGGTTCTCTATTTAACAAAACGCCAGTCGATGTTTAATGGTTTTGCTTCATAACAACTTCTGGCAATTAAGAAAAAATCCTTCAACTTTTATACTTAAAAATTAATAATAAAGGCTGCAAAATATAGGAAGAAATCCTGAACAACTATTTTCTAAAGCTAGAAACCAAAATATCTAATTGGAAAGTGATTATTAATTATTATGAGAAAAGCAGGGGGATTTTAACAAACTGAATTTTTCGGCGTCGCTACACCAACATAACCAACGAGGAAATTCTGAGGAGATTGCAAAAAGACAGAAAGCCGTTAACAACTTCAAAATCGCCTGCTTTGGTCACACAATAAGGGGCGAAAAATGTGCTCTTGTGCAACTACTCTCCCCCTTTAAATATGCATAAATGCGGAAACTTATAATAAGTAAAATTAAAAAAAATCACATGGAAAGGATTCTTGATAAATTAATCAGATTTTAATTTATTGGCCATTTCGCAGCAAAAAAGTATTTTGGTAGCTTTAAGAAAGTATACCGTAAACCAGGGCTACGTGAACATGTTTTTCAAGCATTTTTGTGTCTATACGACATAGTATTAAAAAAATGGGTCTACAAAAATATTCATCGTACCGATCTAACCGATAGCTAAAATATTCATCGTACCGATCTAACTGATAGCTAAGCTATAAGTATTTTTTTTTTGAAAAGCATCTAAAAAGTGTACACTTCTGTTAATTTCGATTTAAAATGCATTTTTACGGATCGAGAGTTCATGCTACCCCGAAATATGATGTATAATGCAATAACACATATAAAGTGCTATTATATTTTATTCAATATAACAAACACAATGCAGAGGTATATTTTAAAGAAACATATATTCAGTCATTTAAAGGTTTTACAAGTAAATTTAAAAATACACATTATTGAACTTAAACTAAAATAAAATTTGTTGAAACATAAATCTATAATAAAAAAAAACCTTAACAAACGAAAAAATGAACTTAAAAATGGCACTTTGTATCTTAAAACTCTATAAAATAAAAAAACATCGATTCAAAATTAAAAAAACACTGAACAAACGGGAAATGAACTGAAAAAATGGCACTGTTTATCTTAAAACAACACTAATATTCTAAAGGATTAAAGTTTTTGTCCTTTCCACTATCGTCGACCATCTCTTCATCACTCGCAACAAGGGCAGTTATAGAAGGGGTCTTTACTTGCCCCGTTACATGCACCACAAATCCAGTTCGTGCATTTGACACATTTAATCCACTCTAGGCGGCTTTTGTCATCCTCCCAATTAATGCGGCAAATTCCGCAAGTAGATGAATCAACCCGTTTTGCTGGGCGGGTCTTACGAGCTGGTCTTTGTTTTGGGCTGTTTCTTGGACCAGATGTAGAAGGCTGGTTTTGATCGGGGGATGCAATACTTTTCACAGGTCACAGGATTTTTTGCCTCTGCCTCCTCCACATTCATTTCTGGATTATCAGGGTTTTCAGTTGATGCGTTAGTGTCAGGCTCTACTTTCTTTCCTCGTTTTCTTCTCGGCTTTTCTCCACTTCCTTTGTGTTCTTCTAAGAGCTCCCTCAAGCTCTCATCGAGGTGTCTTGCTTGTCATTTGCCTCGTGGTCGTCATCTAATCCATCGGGAATTCTTTTAAGAACCTCAGTAGGGTTGGGAGGATGCAGCCTGGTTGCCCTGAAGCCTGGCACTAAATTATTACCAACATTTTTGCTAATTCCAACCCATAGTCGGTTTAGCAATAGAGGGAATTGCTCTTTGGGGATGCACCCGGGATATCTGGTTTCTCTTCTCAATTTATAAAGAATTTCTCTCCATTTCTTTTTCATGGGCCCGAATACGGCAACATCTAGCGGTTGCATGAGATGTGTTGCATTGGCTGGAAAAGGAGAGAGATAAATTTTATTGGTTCTGCAGGCCTCGATAGCCTTAGGAGAAAAATGATTCGCTAAATTGTCTCCTAGTAATACCACTGTATCATCTGGATCGCGAGTGGCTTCGACATGTAGTAACAGGATTTTAAAAAACCATGTTTCAAATAGGTTTATGTCGAACCATCCGCTGGCGCTGCTCGCATATTTCGCTCCAGGTAGGCCGCCTTGAGTCCGATTACCATATAGATTCAATGCTTGCCGTGATATTGCCGCATATCATTATACTAATAGTTGCGCAAGAGTGCTCTTGAACTCTCTCTACCCTTTTGGTATTCCTGGGTATAACCACCTTTTTTGATCCAGGATCGTCAGTAACGTTGGTTTCATCATAATTGTAGAGATTTTTGCTTTTAACATTATTAAGAGCAAGTTCTGCGTTACTAAAGAAATTCAAAATGTCATCACGACTTACTAATGACCTGGAGAGTTTAATGTTTGATGCAGTTCTGATAGAGAGATTGTTTCTGAGGATGAAAGCGTGAAGGAAATCTGGACCTGGAACATTATCTTTAAAAACCCGTATTTTTTTACTTTGCTTAACAAGGAATTTTTCAATAACGTCCCTTATATCTATGTGTGTGAGAGGAAATCCTCACCTGGCAACCATACCCAGGGTGCTCGCAATTGTGGCCTCTTCGTCCTTACTAAGAACTGTCGGACGTCCAACAGGTTTGCCATGCTGTCCATGTATTTTTCTTAGAAGTGATATTCGAGGCACTTGAAAATTTTCGGCGACTGCCTTTTGAGACATCCCCCTTTACTGTTGCTATGGCTTTTTCCATATTCTCACTGGTAAAGTTGGCGTAGGGCTTTGACCCTGGGGTTCTTTTATATGTTCGGACCATTTTTTTAAATCAGTTTAACACCTGTAACAAAAGAAACAACCATTTGCAACAAATAAGTACATGCATAAACAAAAAAAGATGAAAAATAAAAATGAGTCATCCGATGTTCAAGTAGTCCCGGTTTACGGTACATTAACTGAAATATTAATAAAATCGTAGATGAATATCGAAGTCAAGCAACGTCGAATTTGAATATGTGACCGTCTATGGGATACCGGGCGCCGTCTTTAGAAGAGCTGATAAAAATAAGTTTCTGGAAACGTAGTATTCCCAATATATACAAGAATGTCTTTCACAACTTTATGTACTTCTCTTTATAATATTATTTTGTTTTTAATTTTAAGTTATTAAATACAATCTGCAAGTCTAGACCAACGGTATCAGAGGCGGTAAGACAATAACCTACAGAAGTTTTGTTCCCAGTTTGACTAAAATCTGTGTATTTTACATTTAAGTATGCTACCAAAAGTTTCTACGCCACTAGCGTCCATACTCAAGTGACGTTAAAAAGTATACGTGCAATATTAAAAAAAGTCCAGCAACGTCGAGTAGTGGATTAGTACAGTATTTGAATAGATGACCATCTATGGGACACCGAGCCCAATCTTTAGTCGAGCTGATAAAAATGTGTTTCTGCAAACACAGTATTTTTTAAATTTATGTTATTAAATAAACTTTACAAGTATACGCCAATGGCATCAGAGACGGTAAGACAATTACACAAGTTTTGTTAGTAGAATTCAAAAGGTGTATTTTACGTTTAAGTGTGCCACCCAAAAGTCTCCTCGCCGCTAGGGTTCATATTTTTATGGCGTCAAGATACATATTTTTTAATTTTTTTTAAATCAAATTACGCGTCTTCAATCTGTATTTTTTCTTTACTATAATAAAATTTGCCTTATTATCTAGCTAATGATCACGGTGATCACTGGCTAAATAAGCTATTTAAATACACAATGTTTCTATTCAATACGGTTCATACCCTTAACATATTTTCATGAATATTTTAAAGAAATATACCTCTAAAAATATCATGTTTCTGCGCCACTGACTTCCACAATATTATTGTTTAAAGATATTATAATGTTTAAAGATATTGTATGTTTAAGATTATATAATATATTTTGGCGTTTGACTTATCAAAATTGGCCAATCCGTTTAGACAATATGCGCGAACAAACATAAAAAAAATACATACGGGTCGAATTGAGAACCTCCTCCTTTTTGCCGGTTAGTAAAAATAACAATGTCTAAATTAACACTTTTCTTTCCAAAAACGTAAGGACCTTCTACGTATGTTTTGCACGAGTATAAGAGATCTGACCCCGTTGGTGCAGGCCACGTTTTTGACCTTTATCGATCGATGTGAAAATGTCCCATTACAAATAGGTTTATATTAGTAATTCTTGGAAAGCCTTACTTCAAGGCAGATTTTGTTTCGTATATACAATAATAAATCTGCTATTAAAGGGTAATAATGGTGCTCAACTGTTTTACGTCGTAATAAAATTTCGGTTGATTCTATCCAAATCCCCCAGCGGTAATCTAGAATAACCCGCTTTAATTTGATTAGGGGCAATGAAAATGAATCGTTAAATTACTAAGATAGAGTTCCATGATTAGAAATTATGCGGAAATTACAAGGATTTATAGAGTAATAATGGCTCGTTTTTTTTTGTAATTGTACGGGTAAGTTCATAGCTATATAGAGTCTAGATAAACGACGACATACGACGTGAGGTTACACTTCGAACTGATATGTGTTATTTTACATATGTGACACAAACTGAATTACTTATCCCAGAAAACAAAAAATATTTTTGGACATTTGTACGTAACTTAAGAAGGGACTCCAGTTTGCCCAATGTCACGAGTTATAAAGGTAAGGAAATTATTGGTTCAAATAACATCGCAAATGCTTTTGCTACTCACTTTCAGTTCTGCTATTCTCACCACCCCAATTTGGATTTTAGTAAGATTGGTCCCATAAGTTGTTATTACTATCAACGTATTGTTTTACCGAGGCAGAAATCTGTAATAAAATAAAGGGCCTTGATTTCTCCAAGAAGGCTGGTCCAGATGGAATCCCCATTATTTTATTGGTAAGATGTTGTCAGTCATTGTCTCAGCCTCTGTGTATAATCTTTCAGAGATCCTTCAACCTAGATTCCTTTTCTGAAATTAGGAAGTTTTGATGATATCGGTTGAGGCTGGCCAACAAATTGATTTTTGTGGAAACTATCTAGAGTGGATCAGATCATATTTGTTTAATAGTCGTCAGTAAGTCAACTTGTCTGGCTCAGCTTCCAGGGAGGTTGTTGTAACGTCAGGTGTTCTGCAGGGTTCACATATTGGATCAATTTTATTTTTACTCTTTATAAACGATATAGTGTCTTGTTTTAAAATGTCTAAATGTCTATAATATGCAGATGACTTAAAATTCTTTTCACCGGTTTCCTCTGACTCTAATCCTCTGCAGTCTGACATTGAAAGGCTCGTCAAATGGTGCCACACTAATTATCTGCATCTTAACATTTCTAAATGTAAAGTGCTTCATTTCCATCATTCCAAAGCAATTGGGTGCCTTTATAACTCATTGGTTAGGAGCGTTTTGGAATAGTGTTCTGCAATATGGAGTCCTTCATATCAGTGTCACATTGACAGAATCGAAAAATTACAAAATAGATTTGCAAAATACCTCTTATATAAATTTAATTTTCCATATCACGATCTGACATATAATACAAGAGCTCTTCTTTGTGGCCTGCAAACCCTAGAGTTTCGAAAAAAGAAGGCACTTCTTATTTTTCTACCCGAATTGTCAATGGAGGGATTGTCTGTGAAATATTGCTGGAGTCGGTCTCATTTTTGCGAAGGAATAGGCCCTCTGTCTTTATTTAGTGCTTTCTTACCACATTTAACTATTTCTATACTCTCAAATGTATCCAATAATCTATTATTAGATACATTTTTAATCAACTTAAGATTATTTATTCCTATTTGGTGATTGTTTTCCAGAGCATGTTGGGCAACGCTTAATTTTTTCGTTCTTCCGTATATTGAATTCCTATTAGGAAAACGAGACAATGTCAACTATTTTTAGAAAGATACCACCCTACAAAATTATGGGCTTAGCGCCTTTGGTGACCGGCTAGTATGCAACTACAATCTTCACTTCCTGGAGTATGATATTTTTAAGCTCAGCACTTTGCAGCTAAAAAAGGCAGTTAAGCGGGTTGGTTTTGTGATGTTTTCTGTTTGTCCTTGTTCACGTCGATTCTGTGTAATTTTGTTATATTTATGTATTATATTACTTTTCGACCTGAAATCGTTTTATCATTGTATATCCTTTTTTTTATTTACCTGTTTGTCCCGGGGTTATTTGACTTTATACTTTTTTGACGTTATTTGCGAGTTCGTACCATTTGGAATGTTTAGCATTCTGTAGTGTACGTTTCAGCAGGGCCGCTTGTCCAATGCGTGCATCGGCTACGTCCTTACACTATTTTTTTTATTTTAATAAATTAATCCTTTTTTCCTCGACGGGACTGAGAGAGGGAGCAATTACTGTACTTTGCCCGCCCTTCGAAGGTTTACTAAATAGCTTTGGATTTCAGCAAACACATTCAACAAAACACCAGGAGATGTAATCGCATTGATTTGATAACATTTTTATAAATTTGAATCACAATTATTACCACCATCTTTGTCAAAAATCGAAACCGCCAAATTAAAAACAAGTAAGGCCGAAATATGCAGAACAATCACTAACAATAAAAAATATATTTAATAAATACGACAAAGTTTGTGAAATAAAAACGAGCCAGTTACTGTAGAATGTTTAACCTAGAAACTGACTATAAAATGCATGACTATGATCTTATGACACCTTTGAAACTGAATCTAAAAAAGAGTAAAACGTATAAAAATTTGAAGAACTCAGCTTAGGCATGACAAATGGAGAAAACAGCTTTTAGTAAATTCCAAAGTACAGGGTATCCCATTTTCGGCACTTTCGCGGGGTATGTCCCTTATTTTTAAAGATAGAGGGTTGCGGTTTCGCAACTTATGCTACTTGTTTTGTTTCAGGCACTCATCGTATGCCAGCTATCTGATAATTTATCAAAAAGGCAAAAACTGTTACTTTTATGACCTTTTCCGTAGAATTCAGTGCCGATTTCAGAATACGTATACAGAGGTCAGGTCAACAAGTTATCGGACCCTACTTTATTTTTTTAGATTTATGTTTTAAAGTTATTTTGAAAAACAAGCTCAACATTCTAGATTTTCTTTTGAATTCAATTAGTAGGAAATTAGGCTATGGCTATCTTGTTTGAAACAAAAAGCAAAATGTCTAAAGCTTTGCGGTTTTGACAGTTATTGATTATTAATGAAATATTTTTGTTTTTCGTGGTGTTTCTATTTAACTACATACTATATTTAATTTGCTTTTTTTACAATAATGGAGGTCTACGAAAATTATGAAAAGTATATGAAGGATTGTTCAATCTAATGAATACAAGAGTTCTAACCACACTACACCACAACTTGTTACGTTCTGGACGTGCGTTTCGCTAACCAATTTAGCATCATCAGCAGATGATATAAACTAAAGTAACTTATCCTAACCGAGAATATATATATAAGGAATAGGCCCTATGTCTTTATTTAGTGCTTTCTTACCACATTTAACTATTTCTATACTCTAAAATATATCCAATAATCTATTATTAGATACATTTTTAATCAACTTAAGATTATTTATTCATATTTGGTGATTATTTTCCAGAGCAGGTTGGGCAACGCTTGATTTTTTCGTTCTTCCGTATCTTAAATGTGCCATGTGTTCTTTAAAACGAATGTTTATGGAGCGTTTAGTTTGCCCAACATATTTTAGGTCGCAGTCATTACAGCTAATTTCATAGATGCCACTCCTCTCCTTCAAGTCGACTTTGTCTTTAGGGTTTCCAAGAAGATTTTTCAAACTGTTCTCCGTTTTGTAGGCTACTCTAAAACGTACGTTTTTAAATACTTTTTCTATACCTCTCGTATATCTGGGATCATATGGGATTACTATGAACTTATTGGGAGCCTCAGGTACTTGAAGAAAAGTGGCATCTTTTAACGTTTTCTTATGTTTATGTCTATTTACTAATTTATGTACAAAATTATTATTATATCCATTACTTTTACCTATATTTACTTATTGGAAAATTGACTAACCTGTGAGTTAAGAAATGAAATGCTGCCTTTTGTGTTGACGGCAATGAAATGAGTCGGATGTTATATACCTATCAGTATTAGTAAATTTCCTATAAATCTCAAATTCTAATTTATCGTTATTTCTAATAACTAACATATCGAGAAAAAATAATTGCCCATTGTTTTCATTTTCGTATGTAAAATTAATGGAAAAATGTTTATTGTTTAATGTTTCTAAGAAAGTGTCCAAATGTTCTGTTTTGGTATCAAAAATAGCAAATATATCGTCTACGTATCTATACCACATCCTCGGGAAATACTTGAGTTCTTTCTTGAATTGGGTTTCTAATCTATCCATAAACAAATTCGCAAGGAACGGAGATAAGGAATTGCTTATCGCAGTTCCCTCAAGTTGTTTATAATATTTATTGTTGAACTGAAAAAAATTTTGATTCATACATAATTTTGTGAGAAGCAAATATTCATCAATAATTTCCTTCTTCAAATTATTGATTTCAAGTAGTTCCTTTAGGTACTCTAAAGCTAGTGGTATGGGTACACTAGGAAACAATGAGCTTACATCAAAAGATATTAAAATTCCACCTTCTTTTAAGTGAACATTCTAATTTTATCTAAGAATTCTAGCGAGTTAGTAACCTCAAAGTTATTGTACTAGATATTTAATTTGCTGAATTCTTCTACTAACCATTTTGAAACATTGTACGTTGGTGAATATGGATTTTGGAAAGGCAATACAGTTTTGATAACTGCGGGTTACTATGTGTTAGTTTGAATTTTAGTTTATCGGACACATGGTTTTTACACTGTTTTAAGGTACTTTTTACTTCTGTTATCATTTTTGTTAACGGGTTTTTCTTAAGGTAAGGTATTTTGAGCGTTATGGTTAGGATAATATCTTAGGAGTCCTTTTTGTTCATATTAGATAGCCAGAAAGAAGGCAACCTTTCCGAGACATTGGTCCGTCTTAAATCAAATTTAGTAGAGCACGGATCATTTATCCAGCCCCCTCCTAAAGCATACACCAAACAATATGGAAAGAAAAAAGAAATAAACGTATTGGATTATGTAGAAACAACGCCTTCATCCTCTTGTGAGCAATTAGAGAAAGCAACAGGTGTATCTAAGCCAGATGCTCCAAGAATTTTGCCAAAATATAAATATCACACATATCAATTCCATATAGTTCAACATTTACCTCCCGGCGATGTTGAGCGCCGATTATTGTTTTGGTATTTACAACAAATCCATACTAATGGATCTTTTGGCAGACAGTTATCTGGTCCGATGAATCTTATTTTTCAAGTGCGGGAATTGTCAATCGCTATAATACAAGAAACTGGTCCGCAGAAAACCACAATTTAATTTTTGAGAAGGCAAAACAGGTCGCTTTGGGGTTGAGATCTTGTGTTTCATTTTTGGAAGATAGAATCTTCTTTAGTCTATAGAATTTTTGGAAGAAGGTCTCACAGCGCGTCGGTACATAGAAATCCTTGAAGAAGTTATTGCGCAACTGATGGAAAATGTTCCAATGGCACTTTATAATACCTTTATTTTCAACAAGACGATGCCGATGCCCCAACCCACAACTCGACACTTTTAAGGGTATTTTTAGACGATAACTTTCCTCAAAGATGGAATGGTACCAACGGACCTGTAAAATCAAAAAACGTAAGATCTCCCACGGATCATTCAATTTTAGATTTTTTCTTATGGGATTTCAGGCAAAATGAAACACATAAAATACGATATCAGTCTTAGTGGAGCTTCGTGCGGCATTCGATTTAACTTACCCAAATTTATAAAGAAGGTCTATGATTCTTTTGAACGCTATTGGAACAATAACGAAAATGTGTCAAACATAAATTTTAAGTAAGATAGGTAATTATTGTTTTTTGTTTTGAATAAAATTCCATAATTTTATCAAAATTAAGTTAAAATGCTATAATAAATAAGCAAGAGTTGAGAATTAAAAACGAACTTTTGAATTAAATTTGAGAGTATTACACCTTTAGTATAATAATTAGTTACCTGCATTTTGTTTTTAATACATTTTAGCCATAGCCTACTAAATGGACACAAGAAAAAATTTTAGAGCTTGTTTTCCAAAATGTTCAAATTGCTGCATACATATATAAATATTTTTGTAAAGCCCGTATAATTTCTAATAAATATAAAGAATAATATACAGGGTATCCCATTTAAAAACATAATGTATGGTCCGATAACTTTTTGACCTGACCCCGTATACCTATTTTGTGAGCGGCTCTGAATTCTACGGAAAGTCAGGGGTGCCTGGAAAGACAACATTTTCAAAAATGCCCTGTATCTCAAAAACCAAGAGAGCTATGAAAATTCTGCTTCGGCATTTTTAATTTCTCAAAAAAGTCTCGCTGTCGTGAAAACCGCAACCTTTAAAAAATAAAGGAGATACCCCGTAAAAATGTCGAAAATGAGGTACTCTGTACATGGCTCAAGCATCGAGAGAGCTGACACATAGCACCTCACCCCATCCTATAAAATTATAGTATAATGAGAATTTCCTAGTTTACATAAATAAAAAGATGGGTCGAAAAGATACTTTAAATTTAAACATAATTTAAAAAACAGTTTTATATTAAACATATCCTACCGACTACTCCACTTTAAGTTAAAACACCTGTTTGAAACAAAAGCCCTACAGCTCTTCTCTTGCTAAAAGAAATATTTTCTTTCTGGTATAATTATGCGAACCAACTCTGATTTTCCGCGCTTTCTTTTGCAAGAAAATAGAGGTAAATAAATATCGGACTGGTTTAAAAAAGGGGACTCAAATCAGTATCAGTAAATACGCTACGAGCATAAAATAAGTCTAAAAGTAAACGCGCAAGGACTTTTTTATTACAATCTGCCGACAACAAAACGAATATTTCTCACCTGAAGAGGCGAAAGCTTTAATTAATTCAGACACTTTTCGCTTGTTTTAACCCGTTTAATTAGTAAGGAAAGAAAACAAATTCGCAAATCATTTTGGGAAATCCGAATGAATTTCAGGTGCTTAGAGGAAAGGCCGTGTGGATTACGGTAGGCAGTAAGAACATAATTCCAAATAATGGTGGCCCTTAGTTTTAATATCGGGATTGGGCTCGAGCTTATTTGTTCCTTTTTTTCACTAAACAGTAGTCTTTATGTAAATTTGTTTTTCTAATGTCGGCCTAAAGGGCCACTAATATGTGTACTGTTTTTAAGATTCTGAGATGTAGTGATCGATAAGTTAATAACGACAGAAAAGTTAGGAGAATTAACAAAAAAAAACAGGCCTACGCACGCGATTCAAAAAACCAGATTGAATACTGAAATTTCAACTTTATTACAGTGACTTGAAATCTTTAACAGTAGGTTAATAAGGTTTTTCGGTAAATCACGCAGATACTCGAATTGTTTTGATTGCGGGTAAAATTAAGGTAGACAGGTTGCCTTCGCGCTGTGACGTGTGTAGTGTAATTAAGTGGCAAGTAACGATGAAGCGAATTTTACAGTTGAAATTGTATTTTTAACGTTTTATAGATAGGTTGCAAACAAACGTTTGTAACTTTTATTCTATAAGTCATATGTTACATGGTGAACTAGTATGAAAAATTGTAAATATATTGCTCGACATAATTTTGTTTTAAAATCACAGCACAATTTAAAAAAATGAAGAACTAAAATTTTTACTGGGGAAATTTCGAACATGGTCCGAAGGTTCAAGAAACGGCTTGGGCCATAAATTACAGCAACTACACCTTTAGAAAAGGCACTTGACAATCTGTGACACCCACCCTATCCGATAAGATTAAGGAAAATCATCCATTATCAGTAGGAAGACAACCAGCTTTAACAAAAGAGGAAGCTAGCCTCTTCCTTCGGGGATTCAAAAGGCTGCAGAGTGAGGCTTTCCTCTAACTAGGTGGGAAACTCGGTTGTTGGTAAAACAGTTTCTTGATTCCAACGTTAAAACCATTGGAACCTTTAAAAGCACTATCTCTGACGTAGATTGGTTCCACAGCTTTGTGAAAAGCTGAACGTTTGTGTCAAAATAAATAAGAGCTGTCCAGCTGAAGTGAATCCTGACAGGGTGTGCCACCATGTAGCATCATGAACCATGACCAGGAAAATTTGTGTGATCAACCTGGTAGGGTTAAGGTCGATATTAAGTCGGAATTAAATATTTTAATGATTTTTAGGTAAAAATGTTGATTTCTAAAGGAAAGGCAATCCTATATCACTTTTTACCTAAAAAAAAAAAAAAAATTAATAATCTTGATCCAATAGACAATGATATAATTTATTTTGAAATATTATTTCTTTATTCAACACCCAGATTGCAAATCACTTTTGAATAAGACGTATTTAGCTTAGACATCTTATTTTGACCTCGACCATTCGTGTTTAAGATTTGACTCACACTGCATATAAAATAAATAATTGACCATTATAAGACATACCATGGTTAAACCTAATATTATTTTGTTGAGTTCAGTACATAGTCACAGTATATATGTGTTACATACAAAAACTGCCACAGGTCATGCCTAATCAACTGGAAGAACAGCAAAAACAAATTGAAATTGATCGGAGTTGGTCGCAAATTTTAAGCAAGACTCAAGAGCTTTTCAAGAAAGACGAAATATAAAACGAGGCAAGAAAAAAGTTGTTACGCCAGGAATATGAGTTAAGGCACGTGATTTAGGTCAGGCTTCTACTCCAAGAGAGTTAAGCAGTCAGTTAAGTCAGATTTAAAATTTGGGAGCACTACAAAGCTTTACACAAAAAGATGCTTTGGGAATGTGCTTATATACACATTTCACAAATTTTGAGGAATAAAAAAGTTAGAGCATAATTTAAAAAATAAAAAACGCAATATTTTTTCTAAAGATCTCAAGAAAAACAATAGCTAAAATCCGTTCGCAAATGGTACTAGGTTTTTAATTGAATTGTCTACTAATTTTCCCATTTAACCATTTTTCTGTCTCTTATAATATATGAGATAACCATATAGAGACTCGATATCCGGACACAATGTATAAGGACTGTTTTACGAGATACATAAAAAGGATATAAAAGAAAGAAAATATTACTTGTTTTTTAACGTGTTCACTCTTGGTGCACAATTTCTGAAATAACTAAGCTGTAATGTCCACACATGAATTTTCCTCCTAAAAATGACCGTTTTTTTAACACCGTTAACAATGTTGTAGCTGTTCGTGTTCTAATAGCAAATATCATAAACAATGAGCCATCAAGTTCCGTTTATTTCCTATTTTATGGACTTTTTACGTGTTTCATAATCACGTCGCGGATTACTCCCTGCAAGATGGATAATGGATATGTACGATAGGTCAGGTTCAGAATTTAAAGTCTTATTACGACGTATATGCCAAGATCGTAGCTGGAAAGGAGCCAACGTAAACAAAACAAGTTTCCGTGCCGTTAAAACCCGATAAAATAAAACAAAATATTTACTTTTCGGCAGTAAACAATTGCAGTTTGAATATAAATCCGATACCCTGGAAAATGTTTAAGTTCTGGGCAAGAGTTCGTCGGCTGCTTGGTCGATATACATAAATCAGGGTCAAGTAAATTTGTCTAGAAAATACGAGCATGTGAACATTATTCCTGACTTGTGGAGAAATTATGGGTTGCAGTTAATTAGACGAGTAGCGTAGTTAGAATGTGATGTACAACTTATTTGTTGTTTTTAAACGTACTTTATTTTTGGCTAGTTTTTCAATAAACTTTAAGTTTTATTATAATTATAACTATTATATACACATATTTCTCCTGAGACCTAATATATAATTAACTTGAGAATCAGAGCGTTCTGCTGTATCTTATCGAATGTCTTAGAGACATCGAAAACTACAGCCCCTGTGCGTGTGTTTATTCACTCTTAGTTCGTGCAATATTATATAGGGCGATAGTTATTGGATGTTTTTGTTGTGAATGAATGCAATGTGCATTTTTTCCATTGGGCGTGAAAATGCTGCAGACATAAGACGCGGTTCACAATGTCTGTGAGTTCGGAGATTTGCCTATAATTGGCAGAAAGTTTGTCCTGAACGCGATGTTTTGTGACACGTGAATGTCTTTTGCGAGTTTATCCATAACTTGGTCTAGAGAACTGATATCTGTTATATGTTGTACAGTGGTTAAGTTTAGTTTAAAGTTTGTCTAAAAACAGTTCGTGAACGTTTTTTTTTAAATAGAAACTGTGTCATAGAGTTGCCAATATCGATAAGAAAAGGAAGTAGACTTACTTATTAAATCAGGATTGGCTCGATATTAGCTAGAAGCTATATATACTTAATTAAAAAGGCATCCAGAAATTCTGGTGTATGTTCATGTACCGGGTATCCCATTTTCGGCACTTTTGCGAGGTATCTTCCTTATTTTTAAAGCTAGAGTGTTGCGGTTTTTACGACATGTGCTACTTTTTTGTGAAATTAAAGATGGTGCCAGCAGAATTTTCATAGCCTTTTTGGTTCTTGAGATACCGGGCGTTTTAGAAAATGTTGCATTTTCAGGAACCCCCCATATCCGAGCTATCTGATAACTGATCATAAAAGCGAAAACTGTTGCTTATATAAATTTTTTCGTAGAATTCATTGCCGCTTTTAGAATATGTATACAAGGCCCGATCAAAAAGTTATCGAACCCTACTTTATTTTTTCAAATGCGACACCCTGTATATTATTCTTTATGTCTATTAGAAGTAATGTGGGCCTTCCAAATATATATACGTATATGTGGAAATTTTGAAAAACAAGCTCAAAATTCGAGATTTTCTTTTCTGACCAATTAGTAGGTAGTAGGCTATGGTTAATTTGTTTGGAACAAAAAGTAGAATGTCAAAAACTTTGCGGTTTTGTCAGTTTTTGATTATTAATTAAATATTTTTGTTGTTTTGGTGTTTCTATTTAACAATAATGGCGGTCTAGGAAAATTATGAAAAGTATATGTTGGTTTGTTTTATAAAATGTAATGAAAATTCCCAAGAAATTTCGGAATTATATTTACGAGGTAACGTATTTTGAGCGCTATGGTTAGGATAATATCCTAGGAGTCCTTTTTGTTCCTATTAGATATCCAGAGAACCTTTCCGAGACATATTTGCTCGCATTAAATCAAATTTAGTGGAGTACAGATCATTTATCCAGCCCTGCCCTACAGCATACACCAAACAAGACAGAGAGAGAAAAGAAATAAACGTATTGGGTTATGTAGAAGTGATGCCTTCATCTTCTTGCGAGCAAATAGAGGAAGAAACTGGTGTATCCAGGTCTGATGCTCAAAGAATTTTGCAAAAATATAAATATCCCGCATATAAATTCCACATATTTCAACATTTACACCCCGGCGATGCCGAGCGCCGAATGTTGTTTTGCCGATGGTATTTACAAAAAATCTATATTAATGAATCTTTTGGCAGACTCGTTATCTGGTCCGATAAATCTTATTTTTCAATCGCCATAATACAAGAAACTGCTCCGCAGAAAATCACCATTCAATTTTTGAGAGTGAACAAGTGGGGTCTTGTATTTCATTTTTGGAAGACGCATAATCTATAGAATTTTGAGGAAGGTATTCCATAACTGATGGAAAATGTTTCATTGGTATTTTTTAATGCCGTTTATCTTCAACAAGACGGTGGCTCAAACTATGACTCTGCTCTTTTATGAGGATTTTTAGACGATAACTTTCCTCAAAGATGGATTCTTATGGGGTTTCATGCCAAATAAAATACATAAAACACGATATCAGTCTATGGCGGAGCTTCGTGCGGCAATCGATTTAACTTTACGAAATTTGCAAATAAGGCATGATTTTTTTGAAGGCTATTAGAAGAATGACGAAAATGTACAAATTTTGCATACGGGAAAAAAACCATCATTTTGAAAACCACCTTTAAAAACTCCTTGCTTTTTCAAAATATTGTTTCTCCTTTGATTTCCTAACTTAAGTTTTAAGTAAGATAGGTACGTATTTTCTCGTTATATGTATATTATTAAGAAAAACAGACAATTAAATGAGTTTTTATTTTTATTCTGAATTGCCTGAAACAAAATATTATCATTATTTACGAACGAAATGATTGAAGATTTATCGTAATATATCTTATATAGTTCGAACAAGAAAATAAAATCATTTATTTTAAAAAGTAAAGTTTAGTGATTTTAATAGTTCACCTTTGCTGTTACAAAAAATGCTATCTAACTTTGTATCGTGGTAACATTTTAGCCTAAATATCGATTTAGTTTCCCAGTTCCTTTATATCAATAATAATTTGTTTAAAGAAGTCACCTGATCTATAGGTAATATTTTAAAAGTGCAGTGGTTACGAAGAGATCATAATTTTTTGGTTATTTTTTTCAAGTTTTTTTTAACCGTACGGTTCAAACCGCACGGTTAAAACTGATAATAGATGGGGAGTATGAGGTATTCGTTCCAGTAATTCACATTCAAAACAGAACTGTTTCTCACTTACGTTTCTTTAATAGTGTATGGTGTTAACGGCACATTTTTTCTGTTTTTCATTGGTGTTGCTTTCGTTTGCCGTGAATTGTTAAAATTACTTTAGTTTAGTAAAAGAGAATTGTATTGTAATCGTCAAAAAAATCACCCTCTGAGATTTTTTAGATTTTTACGTTTCAGGGTTCCTAGATGGAGAAAAACATGTTTTCTCAAATCCGTTGGTCTGTCTCTTCGCGGCATAACTAAAAAACTACTTACCCGATTGACTTCAAATTTTGATCAAAAATTAAGGTTGATTGTTCTAAGACTGCCATTTTATTCATACTGAATTCGTATCAGTTTATTCATTTAATTTTTGTGAAAAATTTGAAGTCAATTGAATAAGACATTTTTTTACATTGACTTTTTTAACATTTTATTTAGTCGACTTTTTTTTACTAGTTCATCTCTATATTATACTTAATGCTTGTTTGTTGAAAAATTTTAAATTATTTTAATATAGTTTTTCTTAGGTTGATTTTTTAACTATTTTATAAGGCACCCTCCATCAAGATGGATTCATACCAGAATGATACCAGTCCATTTCTATTTAATCCTTGCGTTTTGTGCCAAATTTGAGGTAATTTGGATAGTTAGTTTTTTATCACAATTTTTTTTAACATTTTATCAGAACGCCATTTTGTTCCGCCATCTTGAATACGTACCACAGTATCACCAGTTCATCTCTATATTACATTTAATTTTTGCACAAAATTTGAAATCAATTTAATTCTTAAGCAGTTTTTCAAGCTGATTTTTTTAAATACTTTATTAAGCCGCCATTTCGTGTCTCCATCCTCGATTCGTATCAATATTTTTAGCAGTTGATTTCTACGTAATAACTGACTTATGCAAAATTTTGGGTAAATTAAATAAGTAATTTTTTAGTATCATTTTTTTAACATTAGTTTTTGACAAACAAAAATTTTTTGTGAAAAATTTTCGCAACTGAATAAAAATATTTAACTTTAAATAAATTGAAGCAAATATTTAATAAAATTACATATCTCAACATGTAGACTAGTCTGTCTACGGAATGTTTCGATACATAATATTATTTCAGCAAGCCTAAGAAATTATGGCATTTACCTTAAGTTTTTATAGATAAATAGTAGTTACACAGGTTACATGTCAAACTAACAAATTTTAAAATTTTGAAATCAATTATTTTCTATTATTTAATGTTTCTCTCTTACGATCGGCGCACTGATGAGTCCCGGTAGGATGAAAGTATTTGTACAACTACTATGTGTCTATAAAAACTTAAAGTAAATGACATAATTTCTTAGGCTTGCTTAAATAATATTATTTATATTATGTATCGAAACATTCGGTAGACAGACTAGTCTACATGTTGAGATATGTAATTTTATTAAACATTTGCATCAATTAATTTAAAGTTAAATTTTTTTATTCAGTTGCGAAAAAGCCAAAAAAGATTTTTGTTTGTCAATCTAAACGCAACAAATAATCTGAATACATTTAAATATTAGTTTTTGAGCTATGCCGCGTACAGACAGACCGATGAAATTGAGAAAACATGTTTTTTGGCATTTGGGGACCCTAAAACGTGAAGGTCTGTAAAAACCTGGGAGGGTGATTTTTCCACGATACTTTTACAAGGGAAGTAAAAAATAGGCCTGATTTCCAAATTTTCCTATTGTATGGCTTAAAAAATGGCATTGCTTTTTAAACTAAAGGAAATCTAAACAAACACAAAATACATTTTTGGCCTAAATGAGTAAATAATGTTTTACATTGGCAATCTGATAAATTGTTTAAAAAATCAGTAAAATTCCTTTACCCAAAACTTCCCTCATTATGAATCTTTCCTTTTATCAGGAATATTACAGTGTGACCCAATTCAGTGTGACCCAATTTAGTTCAGTACATAGCCATTTAGTAACACATATAGACTGTCTCTTAAAACCATTTAGTTACGTTATGTTTAATTCGTTCCAGTTTATCTTTATATCACATTTAATTTTTCTGTAAAATTTGAAGTCAATTGAAGATTTTTTACGTTGATTTTTTAAAAATTTTATTTTGCCAACATTTTGTTTCGCCATCTTGAATTCGTACCACAACTTTACTTTATATCTATATCACACTTAATGCTTGCACAAAATTTGAAATTAATCTAATAAGTAGATTTTTTCATATTGATTTTTACCAAAATATTACCAAGTCATCCTCATGTCTCTTAATTTTTAACTAAAATCTGAAGTTAACCTGATAGACATACAAACCGACAGACGCAACGACAGAGTTGATAAAACATATTTTTTGACATCTAGAGACGTTAAAACGTGACGATATGTAAAATCTAAGAGGGGACTTTTTTCCGATTGCCAACATTTTATTTGGCCACCATTTTGTTTAGCTATCTTGAATTGGTACCACAATTTTACTAGTTCATCTCTAGACTACAATTAGTTATGGCACACAATTTGAAATCAGTATATTAAGTAGTTTTTCAGGCTGATTTTTTTAAATATTTTATTAAATGCCATTTTGTTCCGCCATCTTGGTTTCGTATCAAAATTTTACCAGTTGATTCTTACATAACTTAATTTTTGTGCAAAATTTGAGATAATAATAATAAATTGGATAAGTAGTTACATTTTTTAATATTTCCATAGGCCGGCATTGTGTTTTGCCATATTGGATTCTTTCCAAAATATTACCAGGTTATCCCCATATGACCCTTAAGTTTTACTCAAGTTTTGAAGTCAATGGGGTAAATAGTTTTTTAGCTATTTTAGATTACAATTACAATTACAATACTATATTTAGAAATCACGGTCGTACACAGGCTCGGCTAGCGTAGGGTCCACCCGAGTATGGGATTCTAGGCCTTACCTGATTATGGGATTCTAGGCCCTATTACCTGGCTTATTGCAAAATTGCAAAATGTTGTCAAAAAACAGAGTACGTGCAAATTCTTTATATTACCATATTTTTTCAGTCTAGGCTGTAAAGTTTATCAAAAAAAAAAGTTTTATATAAAGGAATTAATACCTAAAATCTCATTAACTACCAGGTATACCCTGCCGTTTTACGCTTAATTATTTCTTCTCGAACAAGCAACGTATCTCTCATTTGGCATGTTGTCTAAAAACTGAAGGTTGCTCGTGCCTTCCTCTTTGTAAGTAAGCGTTGTTTTTTTATAACGGCGTAAGTCACCCCTCGATATAAGAAATAATGAACATCAAAATCAGATGTTCCAAAATATTATTGGTTTATCGAACGGCCATATAGAATCTATAAAGCTATAAAATTCTTCAACAAGAAGAATGGAAACTAGAAGGAGCTGTATCCATTGAATATAACAATTAGAGATTTAACAAGCCAAGTATAGATATTTGAAATATTTAAAGACTCCTATTTTTAGGTCCGTAAATTTCACATATCATTGTGCACGATTCTACTACATAATTCATAGTCACTTCATAGTTTTACAGAAATTAATATTCCTTCTTATGTTTTTGATTATTATATTATGTTTTTGAATAAGAGGAATATTCTGCTAATTTTATTTCAGTTTTAGTCACGAAATATATTAAAATTCATTTATCTTATTCCGGAGACTGGTATTGAATCTGCTTGATGTATCCTCGACTAGAGAATATATGAATAAGAGTTTTGGATAGGCAGTTATTTAATATTTTTTTGAAGAGAATCACCACTGTTTTTTCAATTAAGATAAACGTAAAGGAAATCCAACAAATAATTTTGCTTAAAATAATTATTTGGTTGTACTATTTTTAAGGAATTGCACATGTTTTTTTCCCAATCAGTCTTTATAAGCCTTGAAATATATATTCTAAAAATGCGACCTCTATAAACTCTTTTTACGACTCCATAAAAAAACCAACAAGAAAACGAGTTGATTTCATTTCGCCTTAAAACGAATGGACCCTTCGTATAACACCGTAGGCGACCGTTACTAACACTTTTTCGCTTGATTTTATGTTGTCAGCAGGGCTTTTAACCACCAACTAAATCATCTTCGCGGGAATGGCAAATAGGGACTAAGGGGCATCTTAGACGGTTTAAGAGTGTAAATAAAGTGTTGATTAGTCCTCAAGGGATTCTGGGATATTTTAATAAAATAAATATGTTTTTAAACATTCTATGAAAAAAATATTATTTAATTGAACTTTTGAGTGTCGGAAGAATGAAGATCTGTTTTTGTAATGATATTTGTCAAAGGTATGACGCCATCGACCTTTTTTTTAAATGGCAACATACAGCTTGTGATACATTATTGGAAAGCTCTTATCTCATACAGTATGCTTCTAAATTCTGGCGCTATTCTGTCAAACTATTTCAAAATGGCTACTGTTCAAAATAAAAAAAATATTTCACTAATGAATTTATTTTTTCATATAACACTAGATATCTGTTTAGTGCATTAAAAAATTCTACAATAGTTTGTTTTGTCAAAAATAAAAGAATCAAAATTAACAAAACAGCAAGACAAAACAAAACAAAATAAAAAGGTTGTTTAATGTCGCAAATTCTGAAAATGTCCTTCAGCCGCAACTTGGCATGCTCCCAGGCGATGATAAAATCCGTCCACGGAATTCCGATTGGCTTCAGCCGGTATGTTATTTGACTCCACTCGAACTCTGGTTTTCAAATCTTCAATATTATTTGGCCTATTTTGGTAAACCTTCTCTTTTAGATGTTCCCAAAAAAAGTAGTCTAAAGGTGTTAAAATCTGGGGACCTCGGTGACCATTCGATTATATCACGTCGTTCGATCCAGCGACCTGTAAATACTTCATCTAAATATCCACTCACATTGACACCAAAATGTGGTGGAGCACCGTCTTGTTGAAACCAAATTGTTTTATTAGGTATATCTGGATCTACTTCATTAGGAAAAATAACAGTTAGAGCAGGCATCAACTCAAAGGTTAAGAAGCCAGGTATCGTTCAGCTGTAAGGTTTTCTTCAAAAAAGAATGGCCCTATAACTCGGTTATTAATTATACAAGCCCATACATTTACTTTCTGGGGACGCTGCGTATGAGCTTCACATATCCACTGTGTCTGTTAATCACTCCGTTTAAAAAAAAGGTACATTCATCCGAAAATAATATGTTATGGGGAAACCTATAATTTTCGTTACACCGTCTTACCATTTCCTCGCAAAATTTCAAACTCCTGTCGTAGTCGTCTTCTAAAAGCTCTTGGACAAGATATACTATATAAGGATGGGTTTTTTTGATTTCAAAAACCTGCCAATTGTACTTCTAGACGTAAAATGATTTTGGTCCAATGAAACTGTTGAAACGTGTGGATTTTCCTGCATAGATAATGCAATGTTCAATTTTTCATTGTCGTCTAAAACACGTAGCCGTCAATTTCTGGGCCGTTACTGTACCATGTTCCTCAAATTTGTGGAATATCTTACTAACAGTAACCTGTGAGATTTGATGTTCCGGATTCTTACCATTAAACAAAACGCACACTTCATTTTGACTGCTCATTTTATCTCCACATCCTAACCATATCAAGACGTCGATACGCTGCCTTATATACTTTGATCATTTTCGCTTAGTGAAATATTCTTTTTAAATTTGTGGAATATCTTACCAACAGTACCCTGTGAGATTTGATTTTCCGGATATTTAGCATTAAACAAAGCGCACTTTGACTTCTCATTTCATCTCCACATGCTAACAATATTAGGACTTCGATAAGCTGCCTTTAGGACGATATCATTGTTATTAAGATAATAGTAATGAAATTAATTTTACTAGGAAGTACATGTCACAAAATGTCAAGCAAACCAGATTTTTATCTTTAAAGGTAAAAACAACATGAATGATTGATTATTTTCTGTTAGTGAAATTGTATATTTTTTTATTTTGAATGGTCTTTATTTAAAAAAACTTTATATTTTTTTATTAACAGTTATCCAATATGTTATATATTCATCGAACTTTTTTTTGATGTCAACATACAGCTTGTAAGACATCATTTGAAAGCTATTATCTCATACAATATGTTCCCAAATTTTGGAACGTTTCATGTTGATTTTAATTTTAAAAGTAAAAACTTGCATTGCTTGATATTTTGGCATTTTGTAAAAAGAATTACTTATAAATTTTGGAATTATTATAGTGTTCTTTTATAATTATCTTAATAAAAATAGTATGGACCGGTCTATGTACCTAGAAAAAAAACAAAAATAAAATAAAAAGTTCACCAATAAATCCCAAAATACAACAAAAAATCATACCATGGGAAAAGTCGAGCAGATGCTCTAAACGTTCTAAACGTTAATAATGTTATCTAGTTTCTACCATATTTTAATAGTTTTTCTAGTTTTATACGCAAGATCATTGAAAAAAGGTAAAAATAGCCGAAACGTTTGATGTAATATAATTAAAGAAACAACAAAAAAAAACAGGAAATTGCATAATTTTGTATTATTTCCATGTATGAACCTTATCCCAAGAAATTTATTTTCAAAAAAACTTAGATGCTAGAGATGTTAAAAACAGACTAAAACTTAATGCATATTTTGAACGCATCCATACAGTACGTAGTAAATAAATAACAAAATATGTTTTCATCTTTTTTTTAAGATTATGCAGATTATCTGAAATGGTATTATGTAAGCCATAATATTGTTTCCTGTTGTTTGGCAGTGTTTTGTCATTTTTTTTATGCTTTATTCTAGATAATACTAATATAATAATGTTTGTGTATTTTTATTCCAAATTGTTTCCTTTATGAACGCAATTTAATTAATTTTCCCTTATCCATCCGGGTGCTGTGAGATGTGCAAGGCTAAGTAAAATTTTCAAGGTGCGAGGCGAAAGTACCAGGCAAAGAGCGGTGCAATGGGGAAGGCGTCTTTATGAACCCTTCCATTTACGGGCGATGAGAGGTGCGAAGTGCGGTGCGCCATTTTGGACACACATCAAGAATTCGTTTTTAGGAAAAAATTTTTTATGGTACACAAGGATGGCATACATTTTGGCGCCTTGTATACTCTTCGAATTAGTTAATATCCTTATAAGCCTTTACTATGGCATTATGTGTGTTGAGTTTAGATCATAAAAAAAGGAGTGTATTGACGATTTCTGTTTTGACTAATGACGTCATAAAATTGTGGAAAATCTAATACAACCGCGCCACAGAAGCGAGTTCGTATATAGCAATGCTATATGGTGCTAACCTATTATAAAATCAAGGGGCTTCTTTTGTTTGTATGTATTTTTAAAAGATGTATGTTATTGTTATTATAAAATTAATTTGGTGATTGTTGAATAACCTTATGATTACTCCAAGAACTCAAGAGATAGGTGGACTGTATCATTAATCGCGTAATCAAATATTGAATTTAAATTAATTAAAATGCGTTAAGTTAAAATTGATTAAATGAATGACATTACCCGAACTACCTTAAAACTTCCCTTTTCACTGCAGAGGAAACATTACTAAGTTCTAATTTTTCGAATTTCTAAATTGTTTTTTTCCTTGATGATGATGTCAAAATCCCCCTCTACTTATAGAAAAATTATTTTCATTTACTCAAAAAAAAATTTTATTGTCCGCTGTTAATATATAACTATTATTATTAAACAAGGTTTAATAAATTTAAAACAGTTGATGCTTAACTTAATAAGTTTGCTTAATAAGCACTTAATCTCATATAAAACATTGAGGTTAATAAAACTAATAATAGTAGTAGTAGTTTTTCTCTACCTACATGAATATCCGCCAAAATGACAAACCTGTAAAACTCGATACTATGGTTTTGAACCGGCAAAGTACACAACAAAAACAATTGCCTCCCCGCCGCCTCTTGATATAATTCCAATTCAATTTTTTTAAATATATGGATACAAAAGATTAAGTTATCGTATCATATTATTTAACATCAAAAATGTCTATCTACAAAAATGGTATTGGAATTATTGTAGAGTGAACGTTTTCAATTTAATAATTACTTGGACATCGTATGTTTCAAGAAGAATATCTCTGTTACCGCTTTCAACTTTCAACGATAGCTCTTGAAAACAGTGCTTAAACTTTACTTGACACCACTGTATCACACTGCGAAGCCAGAAGCTCTTTTTCGAAAATGACCTACAGGAAAAATAAATACTGGTCAACAATGTCGGATAAAACATTAAATATTTTATCAAACCGATATGATATCATCCATTTTCTATTATAAAACAATTCGCCAGTACGCTTCGGTAAAATGCAGAAGTATTTTAACGATTAAACGTTTGCTAATTTTCTAATACATTTTCTGGTTTAAAATTATTTAATGTTTTCCTTTCCTTTGTAGTCTAGTAACTGTCAATGCAAAATTAAGCTTTTTTAAAATCATTGAATGGGCATCTAAAATTGATTTAAACTAGGGCCCCCAAAAACCACGATCAACTACTGATAATATTGCTACTTATTTTTATTCAGCCTTCAGTTTTAAAAATTCGTTTTTAGAAATAAAGAAGTATGCTAGATAACTACAAAAAACTATATTTGATACTCGGATAGAAGCTATTCAAATTTTTGTAATTATTATTGTTACGGACTTTCTTGGCAACCATTTTTTTTTTAATTTTCTGCAAAATATCTTTACGCAGGCACATTTTAAGACACTAACTATAATAACCGAAAGTACTTTACGTTATTTTTAAGGACTGATTGGCTGCGAAGTTGCTTTCCTATTAAAGATCTAAACCAAAGCTACGCACCCTAGCTTATTACTCCCCATTAATCCTGCAATAGCATATAACTTGGGTCATTTTATGCATATAGACAAATTTACTGAATTAGGAAACTTGATATTTTAAAAGGTTATTCCTCTTTTCAGATTAAAGTTTAAGGTTAAGTCTAATGATCTCTATCGCAGTTCCACTCTTTAAGGGCCACTGAAATTAACAAATCTTGTGTTAAAATATTTCTTTTAAATGTGCTCAAAGAATCTCTTTTTGATACAAAATATATGGGGAACAATCCCCCCGACATCAAATACGGGATTTTTTTATCTATGAGCAGACTACGAAGACCGACAATACTAGGTGCCGCCGTTGCTTTAAGAGGAGACAGAGAAAATTTATTAATGCGGGATTTAAAGACTTGCATATTAGGAGAAGAAGGAAAGGCATTTCTTGGTTACACATTCCATAATTGAGACACTTTGGAAATAAAGGAGCGAACAAAGTGGGAGGTCGTGGTCTTTGGAGTTGGACGGTGAAGGGATGCATTTGGGTTGAGGATTGTGTCTCTCTGGAAGTAATGACTAAGCAAGGCATAATGGATGATAATTCATCAGAGCAGAATCTGTGGTAGTATCTGTAAAACAGAGATAGATTCCTATAGTCGACGATGCTCTATAGATGTAAGGTTCCTTGTGATGTTTAGATTATCAATCAGGAGAATAGCTTTTCTGTGGACAGAGTCAAGGATATCAAGGATTGAGGAATATGCTTCCCATATGTGCGAGTAACGCTCAACGCAGGGTTTGCGATGTCTAAAGGGTATACAAGTTGGCAGAAGGAGAGTATTTTCAACCTGGAAAAAGGAAACCCAATTTCTTCGCGGCTGTTGTAGCAGTTGAGATAATATGATCTTACAAGCAAAGATTTTTTGAAAAATGATACCAACTATGCTAAATAAATCTCTGGCTTCAAGCATTTGACTATTGATTGAAATGGTGTGGGTATTGGGAGATAATTTCTGAAATAGTAAGCGTAATTTTGTGTTAGTAGCGTTAAACTGGACAAGGTTCTTTGTTCCCCATTACCACTTTTTTTTAAGAAATGTAATTTTAACCACATAGCAAGGAAGAACGTATTTACAAACTTCTTTGCCTCTGTAATTGTTTAAGGCCATAAGAAAAAATAAATAATTATGGATACTTGTCTTATATTATTTTAATTTCTTTAATTCCCAAGCCAGAAAGACTGAAGCTACAAGATTATAAGTATTATTCAATGAAACCAGTTTCATTCCACCTTTTGTGAGTGTTGTGACCACCTGAAGGGATAAAACGATCACACGACTCTGCTAAAAATTAATGTCACATTATGGTAATAAAGGTTATAAATCCTTATCTTCTAAGGGAATAAAAAGAAAGCACTCAAAAATTAACAGCGCGATTACTCAGGGAAAGCAGCCGTAAACCACGACATTTTTTAATATAGCTCCTTCACAATGCTTAAAAGCAAACATACGCTCGTCGGAAAGGCCCCTTTTATTTGTGGCCCATTTTATTTGTATTCTTCGCTCACCAAATAGTCCGTAATTATTCGCTCCAGGCGGAGAATTCTATCCTTTCCGGGGGCCTTTTTCCCTTTTTAATGCAAAACATTATCATTTTGACTCTGCCAATCTTTCTCGAGGACCTTTGAAATGTGGATCCTCTGGGGGAATATAAAAATGAACAGTGTCGAAAGGCGAGAGGAAAATAAATATATTTTGGCTTGATTTTAGTATTTTTCTTGTATATTTTTCCATTTGATTAGTGCGAAATGGTTTAGGATTGTTCGAGATTAGTTGGAACTGTAGATTGTATAATAACTATTTTGATCGCTGTATATATATATATATATATATATATATATATATATATATATATATATATATATATATATATATAGTGTGTTGTCTACCATCATGTTTCTATTAAAGTTTACGAGAGAGACCCTGTCGAATTTCCAGAATTATAAATTTAAAATTACACATAAAAATTATAACAAAATAAAGTAGTGGTAAAATATTAGAACTGGCCAACAAAAATCGCTTGTAGGTAGTATTGATGATGACTAGTTAGTTGAAAGCACTCTGCTATGATTTTGTAGTTTGGATATTATACACGTTATACAGATCTTTTTGTTTCATTACTTTTACACGTGTACACAGCCTGTAAGTTTTCAAAAATCGCTTTGTTTAAAATATATAGCTTTTAACTTTACTGGGACACCTGTGTATATTTTTTCATGACCTATAAAAAAAAATCCTAAATTAATATTAAATAGAAAAATAAGTTTCTGTTAGCAGTACAGTTCGAACTCGCGATTCTGTTTCGAGGGTTTATAGAAACAACACCTTTAACCACCCCGCGCACCTAAACTGTGAAATAAAAGAAAATAAATTCTACAAAATCTAAAGTTTTAAAATTACAGCAAAATGTGTAAAAATTAGCGGTAACACGTCTATGGATAGAGAGCTTTAAATAAAAAAACAAAATTGGGCAGATTGGTCAAGCGTGAACTGCTTGCGAAAGCGGAGGAAAAATCGCTCTGTGTTTTAAATATCGATGGCCTAGCCTAGTACCGTACACATGTGTTACTTAAGATTTTATAGAATTTACAGAATTTAAATTTCATTTCAAATTTATTTTCACATACTGTTTTTTTTAAGCTTATTTTAATTTTGATTAAGATATCAAAATTCACGCCATAAAATATATACATATACATATATATATATATATATATATATATATATATATATATATATATATATATATATATATATATATATATATATATATATATATATATATATATATATATATATATATATATATATATATATATATATATATATATATATATATGATTTTTGATTTTTCACGGATGGAAAAATACAATGTGTTTTCATTCCGGGTGTACATCCGTTCACTACTGTCGTTCTGAAAAGAATAGTTTTGCTGACGTTTCGCCAAAATCACATTGGCATACCCCCACTCGGGGCCGAAGGTTATATCTGCGCAGGCGTTGGTCGTTATTTATGTTTTCCGGATGGTGCTGTTGTTGTTTGAGTTTTTGCGATTTTAGATTTGCCGATTATTTTCTTCCATACCGTTGGTAGTTTTAATGATTCGTCCCTTTTATTCAAATCACCTTGTTTTTCAATTTCTATGGCTTCTCGGATTATTCTGGTCTTATAATGTTCTATATTGGCAATCTCCCTACAGCCATCGAAATTTATTTTAAAGCCGGTTTCCTGATGATGTAGGAATAAAGCTGGGTTTATGCTCTTCCACTCTTGCTGATATTCGCCTGTTAGTTTGCCCTACGTACAACTTTTCACAGTCCTGGCACGGAATACTGTACACTCCGTGGTTTTCCAGTTTGATTTTATCGTTTGGGTTTCCTAGTAGTTTACCTATAGTTGTTTGTGGCTTGTGTATTGTTTGTATGTTGTGTTTCCTCAGAATTCTTCCGATTCTGTCTGTTGTGCCTTTTACATATGGTAAGACTACTCGTTGCTTTCCCGGTTCATATTTTTTGTTGTTCGTTTTTCGGGAAACCTGTGCATTAATAGCTTTATCTATGGTGCGATTTGTGTAGCCATTTTTCTTTAAAGCACTAGATATTACGTTAAGTTCGTTTTGTCTCGTCTGTGTTTCAGTTAGTCACACGGATCTAGATATTAGAGTATTTGCCACAGCTTGAATTTCTGCTTCGTGATGATGTGATTTTGCATTTAAATATCTGTCTGTATGTGTTGGTTTTCTATACACGGTGTATTCGAAATGTCCGTTATGTAGTTTTATGACCAAAACATCTAAAAATGGTAGTTTGTTGTTTTCCTCTAACTCTAGAGTAAATTGTATTCTGGGGTGGATTGAATTCACGTGAGTCAGAAATTTTTTGAGCTCTACATGACCATGTTGCCATATAATAAATATGTCATCCACGAACGAACTTGGGCTTCAAACTTGCTTTCCCAAGAGCCTCCTTCTCGAAGTAAATCATAAATAAATTCGCCACTACTGGTGATAGCGAGGACCTCATTGGAGCACCATCCATTTGTTTATACATTTGCCCGTTGAAAGAAAAATAAGTATTTTTGAGGCAATGCTCCGAGAGTTCTATTATATGTGCCTGGAAATCCTCGTTCATAGCAATCTTGTACAATGCTTCGTCTATGGGAATACTGGGATATAACCATTTGACATCTATAAACCCCGAAATTCAACAAAAAAACATACCACGGGAAAAGTCGAGCAGATGTCCTAAACTCTATGGTTTACCAAAAATACACAAACCAGGGGCGCCTATCAGACCTATTGTTAGTGCTGTTAATTCGCCGCTACAAAAACTGGAGAAATACATTTCTGAAATTATGCAACCAACTGTATAAAAAGCTGATTCATCTGTAAAAAACTCGGAGCATTTCACTCGAATTATACAAGATATCGTCCTTGCAAAAAACGATATCATAGCAAGCCTAGATGTCAAATCGTTATATCCAAGTATTCCCATCGACGAAACATTGGACAAGATTGCTATGAACGAGGTTTTCCAGGCACATATAATAGAACTCTCGGAGCATTGCCTCAAAAATACTTATTTTTCTTTCAACGGGCAAATGTATAAACAAATGGATGGTGCTCCAATGGGGTCCTCGCTATCACCAGTAGTCGCGAATTTATTTATGATATACTTCGAGAAGGAGGCTCTTGGGAAAGCAAGTTTGAAGCCCAAGTTATGGATTCGTTATGTGGATGACATATTTATTATATGGCAACATGGTCATGCAGAGCTCAAAAAATTTCTGACTCACGTGAATTCAATCCACCCCAGAATACAATTTACTTTAGAGTTAGAGGAAAACAACAAACTACCATTTTTAGATGTTTTGGTCACAAAACTACATAACGGACATTTCGAATACACCGTGTATAGAAAACCAAAACATACAGACAGATATTTAAATGCAAAATCACATCATCATCCAGCAAAAATTCAAGCTGTGGCAAATACTCTAATATCTAGATCCGTGCGACTAACTGAAATACAGACGAGACAAAACGAACTTAAGGTAATATCTAGTGCTTTAAAGAAAAATGGCTACACAAATCGCACCATAGAGAAAGCTATTAATGCACATGTTTCCCGAAAAACGAACAACAAAAAATATGAACGGGGAAAGCAACGAGTAGTCTTACCATATGTAAAAGGTACAATAGACAGAATCGGAAGAATTCTGAGGAAACAAAACATACAAACAATACACGAGCCACAAACAACTATAGGTAAACTACTCGGAAACCCAAAAGATAAAATCAAACTGGAAAACCACGGAGTGTACAGTATTCCGAGCCAGGACTATGAAAAGTAGTACGTAGGGCAAACTAACAGGCGAATATCAGCAAGAGTGGAAGAGCATAAACTCAGCATCAGAAATAAACAAACAACCTCAGCTTTATTCTTATATCATCAGGAAACCGGCTATAAAATAAATTTCGATGGGTGTAGGGAGATTGCCAATATAGAACATTATAAGACCAGAATAATCCGAGAAGCCATAGAAATTGAAAAACAAGGTGATTTGAATAAAAGGGACAAATCATTAAAACTACCAACAGTATGGAAGACAATAATCGACAAATCTAAAAACAACAACAGCACCATCCGGAAAACATAAATAACGACCAACGCCTGCGCAGATATAACCTTCGGCCCCGAGTGGGGGTATAAAAGGAAGCGTCGCAGTCACCAACACTTCAGTCTCTATTCAGACGCGAAAAAGAAAGCTTCGAAAATGCCAAATGTGATTTTGGCGAAACGTCAGCAAAACTGTTCTTTTCAGAACGACAGTAGTGAACGGATGTACACCCGGAATGAAAACACATTATATATATATATTTTTTTAACATTTTCCTGTTTTTTGAAAATTCAATAAAAGTAATAATTGTCTATCTTTAAAAAAAAATATGTTCTGTTAGCAACCCCATCATAATATTAATTTCTTATACCTAAATACTGCATAAAAATTGTCATTTTTCGAAAAAAATTAAAATCACTTCTCAAAAGTGTGTTAAGTTTGATGCAAAGTTGTCGTGATTTCGGGAATTTTAGGTATATTAGTTATATTAAATATTTTTGTTAGTAAAAAGTTATCTTAATACAAAAAAGTCATAATTGAATAATTAAATTGAGTAATCGAAATTTAACTATTTTTACAATATTTAAGTGGCTTGGGTAAAGTTATAAAGATTGAAAAACACAGTTGCTGACCAAAATTCGAGAGACACATGTAAAAGTATAAAAAAGTCGCAAAGAAATGAGTTATTAGCTAATATATATATATATATATATATATATATATATATATATATATATATATATATATATATATATATATATATATATATATATATTTATATATACATATATAGATAAATAGATATATAAGACACGTGTTTCTGACTTAAGTTCTTCATCAGTACAGTCAACTAGGTGAAAGACGAGTACAACTAGCGCCAAAATGAATACACAAAATAATATTAGAGTTACGTCACCAACAGGAGCCAAACCGACATTTGTGATTACCAAGAGAACATCCGAAATCTACTTTTGATTTACTACTCTTGGGTAATGAGTTTCGCCACAGGTGGCTATATGCTGCTCCGTGGTAAATAGAGTATCAAGTCAGGCGAAGATTTCGGATGTTCTCTTGGTAATCACAAATATCGGTTTTGCTCCTGTTGGTGACTCTGGTATTGTTTTGTGTATTCATTTCGGCGCTAGTTATAATCGTCTTTTAACTAGTTGACTGTACTGATGAAGGCGTTAAGTCAGAAACACCTGTCTATGGTTAGCCAAATTCCATTGCTTTAACGGTCATCCCAAAGAATCCATTTTCCACTATATATATATATATATATATATATATATATATATATATATATATATATATATATATATATATATATATATATATATATATATATATATATATATATATATATATATATATATATATATATATATATATTGACCTCTACATTTTAATTAATGTTTTTATATTTTCCATATAAGTGCATTTTAAACAAAACAACTAAGTAAATTTGTTTAACGCTTTGAATGCCATTTTCTATTGAACTTCAAATATTTACACAAAACTAAAAATAAACATAACTAATTAAGAACATAACATTATACACAACACATACTAAACATAACTAACAATAAACAATAAAATCAGTAAACTTAGTTATATCAAGTTATCTTCTATTTTCGAAATATCGAAATCCAACCATTACTCGCCAAGCACTCTCCGCAGCGCTTCTCAACACTCTAAGAGTAATGAATATATGTAATCGCGTTACTTTTCTCAAACTACGTCTGAAACAGGTTTTTAATTCTCAAATAGTATTACTCCTGTTTTTTTAAATGATATTCTTTAAAAAACCCCTGAAAAAAATCTAATGGGGTAAGGTCAGGCGACCTAGATCGCCACCTTACCGACCAATCGTATCCCACCACTTATTGGGAAAATGTCGTTCTAGAAACATAGCTATTTTTCGAGCATTATGATTTGGAGTGCCATCTGGCTGGGAGTAACTGTTATTCATGCTTTAGATATTCGGTATCAGATTTCCTTCCAGTATTTCAATATAGCTCTCAGTTGTTAAATTTCCATAAAAAAATGTCAAAATCACAATATATGTGCAATATATAGGGCACACCACACATTAAATCCAAATGTGTAATGTGTCAATTTTCATTAGTCCAATACAGCTTATTCTGACGATTGAATATGCCATCGCTAGATATGCGCACTTCAGCTGTCCATATTACTTTTCTGGACAAATTATTGACTGTCCGGTAATTGTCCAAGTACCATAAGCAAAATTGCCGTCTATATCTGCATCGACTGGATGTAAATTTTGAACCTTCCTATAGCAATACTTACGAAATTTGTGCGTCTTCAATATCCTCTTAATTTTATTTCTGTTGACGCCTATTTCGTCTCCAATCTACCTCGAAGACGAAGTGGGATTCGCTACAACATGCGATTTTGTTGATTTCGTCTATTTTATTATTTTCCTTTCTATGTGACTTTGGCCTTGGCTTCTCGAAGTACACATGCAGCTTAAGAGTTTTTTCGATTTAGTCAATTATTTTATCAAAGGTAAAATTATGTGTAATATTTTCAGATATGTTATCAAGTGGTTTTTGTGGTTATCAAACATAAGTTTTCTTAATCGCCTCCAAAGATATAAATAAAAAGCTCAGTTCCTATTTTTACCGCTGTCACATGGGGAATATAATGAAAACAATATTATATTTAAGAAAATATTATTTAGCAAAAACTAAGTGTTTAATACCATCGGAAAGGTAGTTTAATTTCCAATCGACTAAGAAAAAAATAAACAGAGTGTCCCACTGAAAACAACATAACTTTATATCATATTCCAAAAGCTGGAATAGATAGAAAAAAAGTAAGAACGCTGCTGAATTCTACGAAAAAAACTCCATAAACCAGCGATTTACTTTATTTTTCTGTCATCAATAATAGGCGAGGTACTAGACCGTATCAAAATTGACTAATTTTCGGAAACACCCTGTAGCTCAATAACGAGTTAGGAGTGATCAGTAAGCACGGTTGTAGTTCATTTATAAATCGAATTCGAAAATGTGCAATCGGTTTTCATGTAACACCTACAGTTTTATCAGAACCCCTAAAGTATCGAAAATGCGCCACCTTCAATAATATTGACCCTCAAAGTTGACGCATCAATTCCACCAGCTGTTTTGATTTGCTCATTGCCTTTTTAACTACCTGCTAACGCATGCAACCTTTGAGTTGCATTTCCTATTCAATTTTTTACTCTATGTTTGCCTTTTAATGCATTTTTTCTACAACTGCGGATAAAATACGATTTTGCGTTTCCAAAAGGGCATGCAAAATTGCACTTTCCGGGGAGTTTTATTTTACCAATTGGTAAAATTGGTAAAATGCTCGCTCAGCCATAACGTGATAAGTTTTTATTTTTCATTTAATTTATTTGTATCTAATAGACTGTCTATTCTTCGAAGTATACTCTTTGATATTATTAGGGCCGCATTACGACAATGACGTGCAATAAATGTATATATCTGTGGCCCAGAGAGTCATAAATTCATGTATCTGTGATTAATTTAATTAACGAATATCTTTTGGTATTTTGGTGTGCCTGACCATGAAAACACATAATACTTAAAATTAAATCAAATCTTTGTCTATATAAATTCGTGTAAGGCACTAAGAAAAATAAAGAATTTCATTTCCTCGGGCAGTGGGAGAGGGTCATATTTTATCAATTTAATTTCCCATATTTCAGCTAACAGCTACGTTTGCACGAAAATATGGAGTCGTCTAGCCGTGCTTCAGTAAATCTGAGGGCAAACGTTGTTAGTAAGTTAAAAAAAGCCAAAAAAAGTGGCAGTAGCACCCGTTTGGGAACGTTTATTTTCTTAAATCGATGATCGTAAAACTAAGGTCACATTACAATCTGACGACCCCCATACCGTGAGTATCTTGGTGTAATAAATATATAACTTTTTGATTTATTTTTAAGTTAAAAAAACATATTAGTTTAGATTCGCATTTACATCCAAAATATGAGTTGTTTGTTACTCTGATCATTAATAGGATCTGCGATAAGTGGGCAGACTCAAAAGAGCACCTTCGGATCAGCCACATGGAGGAGTTAAGGATACCTGATTGGAAATGGTTGCTTCCATAAGAATACTGCTATACCTTACAATACAGGGTCGAGAGGAGATTGACTCCAAAAACTGTTTATTATATATTATGTTAAGCAAAGTTTGGCTAATGCAACTGTTCAGCACATCTTTCGTTGGATATTGTTGTACTAAATAATTAGGTTAACATGTTATTACACAAATATTGAGTTGGCGATGTAAAAACCTATTTAAATAAAGATAATCACCCAAGATATAGTATATTAAGATATGTAAGTAAGTGACCACCTGACTCCTACTTGTAGAATAAAATAATTTGGGATTAAATAATTATCTTGTGTTTGCAATGAGACCAAAATAAGTTATTACTAAAGTCTGGCACATAAGTCTGATCGCGTGAAAGGAATGTAGATAAAAATTATTCTAGTTATGTGGTCCGTTTAAATTATTTTTTTAATTCATCAGGAATTGAAATAAAATAGCAAAAATAATATTGACAGGTATAGGTAGACGTCAAGGTAGTCAGAATGCCTGTGATTGACAGATTTCAAAACCCCGGCCCGTTTAACGATCCATTATTGTCAGAGAGAAATAGAAAAATATTAAAATCTTAATCAACATAACAGAACAAAATGGCGGTCTTAAAAAATCAGAATAAAAAAATTTATCATTCTTACTGGTTTAGGTAGAAACTCGTAAAATATTGAGATAAATTATATATGATGAAACAAAATGGCGCTTAATAACTGTTTGAAGGAACTGTACATATACAGGGTATTTCACGGACAAATTGACATAGCGAAATGGTTAGTATGGACCAAGGGCCTTTCATATTTGAATATAAAAAAAGTCTAAATTTATCTTTAACACATATACAAGGTGATTTGTCAAATCCACCTAATTTTTTAGAACTAAATATCTCAGGCACTAGTGAATCTATTTTAATCAAATTTTGCACAGTACTAGAGGAACCTGGGACTAACCTAAAACTGGCAAAAAACTGGTAAAAAATGGGTTCGGACTCAACTTTTTAAATTTTTGTACATTAATAAAATCAACACTCTGTAACTTAAATATTGGATTTTTCAAAATTGCACAAAAAAGGAACTAATGAACGATACTTAATAAAAATGCAAATAAATTAATTGCGCCTCTTTTGGTTTTTTAGATAAAAAAAAGTATCTTTTGTAAATAATTTTCTATCAGTTTATGTAAAACATAATTTAATATTACAAACAATACTGACCCGTTTCTATTAAAATTTTATAAAAATTTAAAAATCTTTGGGACTAAACTAAAACTGATATGACGGGCGTATTATATATATATATATATATATATATATATATATATATATATATATATATATATAGTGATATAGTAAATATTTTTAATACATTTAATCCCTGTTACCTTTGGTTAATACATTTTATCACATAATTTACTTAAAAAATCGGTAAATTTCCTTTACTTTAAATTCCTTCCCTGGTTATGATTTCTTTTACAAGGAATAGGGAAGTGTGACCCAATTTGGTTTCGCCCATATTCATTCAGAAACCAATATACACTGTATTTTCACATATTTTTATTAACATTATTACTTCAGCTTTTTTGGATTGATTTTTTTAAATATTTTATTAAGCCGTCACTTTCTTCTACCTTCTTGGATTCATACCTGGATGTTACTTACATTTTACTAGGCCGCCATTGTATTCTGCCATATTGGATTCGTACCACAATTTTATTGGTTTATCTTTTTATTACTCTTAACTATTGCAAAACATTTCAAATCAATTTAATAAGTAGTTTTCCAGGCTGATTTTTAAATATTTCATTAAGCCATTCTAGTATCGTACGTAAAATACTTGATTTTTTGCAACATTTCAGATAAATTGGATAAGTAGTTTTTTAGTAGCAGCTTTTTACACATTTCATTAGGCCACCATGTTGTCCGCCATATTGTATTTTTACCAAAATGTTGCCAGTTCATCCCCATATGACTCTTAACTGAAAGACTTAGTGCATTCTTTTAGGAAATAGAGTAAATAATAATTTCAATATTTTGTACAATAATGAACAGTTAATATCAAAGAAAAACATCCACATCCACTGGTTTTTTTTTGTATCCTATTTGTTATATTTTGGAATATAAATAAACTCTTATATGCAAGGTATTTTATATATGCCGCTATTTAGTAATTGTAATACTACTTGTTGGCATTGTTCCACATCCACTGGTTTTTTTTTGTATCCTATTTGTTATATTTTGGAATATAAATAAACTCTTATCTATCTATCTATCAAATTTTTCACCAAAATTTAAAGTCAATCGGAAAAAGTTTTTCGTTATGCTGTGAATAGACTGACCGACAGACAGATCGATGGAACTGAGAAAACATGTTTTTTGGCATCAAGGAGAACCCTAAAACATAAAGATCTGTAAAAACTTGGCTTTTACGAGAGAAGTAGAAAACAGCTTATTAAAAGTGAGTCCATTATTAGTTGATTACGTTTTTTTCTTTATCTACGTATATGAACCTATATTCTCAAAAAATTAAAAACTGATATATTTTTCTTCTAATTATATGGCAATACACTAATACACATTTACTAAATTCTATTTTTCAATATTCTAACGTATTCTAAAGTATTTAAGCACGCCTATGCATAGGGAGGAAACAGGCTAGATTTCACCTCACCTCTCCCTTGCGTCGCTGTTTCAGAACCGTGTGCCCTACTATAGTAATAAAAATAAAAAGTTTAAAAAATCGACATAAAAACCTTCTTATTCAAATGAATTCAAATTGTGCACAAAAATTAAATGTGATATAGGGATAAACTTCTACAAACTCAACATAACGGAACAAAATGGCGGTCTTAAAAAAATCAGCGTAAAAACCATTTTTTCAATTTATTTTAAATTATGCCTAAGAATTATGGGTAAAAACTGATAAAACATCGGTAATATGGTAAAAAAAAGGTCGTCCAAAGACAGTATATAAGAAGTTGATTTTAATATAATTTATCTGTATAGACTGTATATTCTTCGAAGTATAGCGAGTCTTTCAAATTATCAAGCCTGAATCTGTAGATAGTTGTAAAAGGTCAGAAAATGATACTGGTTCTGATAAAAACGCTATTTCACCTAAATATACAATGTTTATCAAATATAGTTAATTTGTTGGATTTGTTTTATCAGCAACATTCACCGGACATTATGCTTAAATGAGCCCTGGTTGATTAAGAATAAATTAGGTGAAATTTATATTAATAACTATAGAATCCTCAGCCAAACAAATATTTAAATTCTAGGGCAGGTATTTTTTATTGATAAGTCACCTTTCTGCTGAAACAATTCTAGAATGCTCATGTATTATACTGGACAATGGAATTGGTATTACTAATTTATCTAATTTTATCCAATTTATTAATATTTTGAATGAAATACTACCTCAGGAAACATCTAATTTTAGCTTTATAATATTGTGTGGAGATTTGAATGTTGACGGGGGTGGTTTGAGCATGAGTTACAAGATGATGTCTGACCTTTTTGAATGTTTTCAGCTAATCTTCCTTAGTACTCTTACAAGGGTCTTAAATTCACCTCTACACTGGTTCTAAATCCACCTCTTCTTCCATTTTAGATTCTGTAAAGTAACTGATAGACCGGAAATGATCAGTAAAACTTTGACCCCGGCCTCTCTGACCATTTTGGACAGCTTGTTTACTGCCGTTTTCCTGTTTTTCTTAATACAACCGATACAGATTCAAGGCAAAAATATAACCAAAAAAATAAAAGAAATCTCTGATCCACATTATAATAAACTAACAAATCCTAGTGAAATTGCCTCGATCTTCGGAAGCTATCTTTCTTTGGCGATAGAGGAAAAACTTAACAATTATTTTGATGGAAACTTTTCTCATAATTGTACTTTGACTAAACAGCGCGTCCCAAATTCACTGTTTTTTGAACCTGTTACTAGTAACGAAAGATAAGAATTCTGGGGTATTTGACGATATCGCTATGTTATTGATAAAGAAATTTATCGGCGAAAGAGCTAATATTCTTGCCATTCTGTTTAAGGTTTCAATTGAGTCCGGTGTGTTTCCCGAATGCTTTAAAACTGCCATTGTTACGCTTAGATTTAAGAAAAGAGACCCCCTGTCTAGTAGAAAGTTATAGACCTATTTCTCTACCGAGCTACATCTCTAAAATTTTAGAAAAACTCGTCTATAACAGAATGTACTCTTTTTTGGCTAAATATGATATTTTTTCAGATAGTCAGCATGGCTTTCGTCGGGGGCTGTCTACTAAAAGCGCTTGCGCTGATCTTGTTCAATATGTAATAGATAAGACTGATAGTAGAGAAACTGTAATTTTCTTCTCGTTTGATCTTATTCGCACTTTTGACACTGTTGATAAAGATTTTGTGGCTTTAAAATTAAACAGTTTTGGGATAAGGGGTAACTTGAACGATTGGATCATTTCTTTCTTAACTAACAGAACATTTTCGGTAAGGGTTGACGGATCAAAGTCTGATCTTTTTAATCAAAATATAGGAACACCTTAGGGTAGTATCATGGGCACGCTAATTCTTCTTTTCGTTAATGATTTACCCGAACATATTTCTCAAAGTATGTAAGTAAAGCCAATTTTATTCTGAAGTAATTTTCTTCCTGGTGTAGCAAAAAGTAGGTTAATCAGAAATCAGAAAAGAAAAATAGAAGAAAATCAGAATAAAAAAATGTTTTTAGCCATTTCGTTATTGTCAAATTGTAAATAAATTTATTATATTACACGTTCCTTAAAGGTAACTATTTAACGAATCTTTTATTGTCGGTCTATAAGCATCACGAACTTTTTGTATCCAATAATTTATAACTGGTTAATTATTTGAATTTTGACACTGGTTTAATTGTGTTATTTTTCTGTTATTTCGAAATAGGTGCACGTCAGACCGCTAGAAGAAAAAACAGAAGCAATCCTTATTTAAGCTAAAGCTGGTCGTAATTTTCACGAAGCTGAAAGGATATTTAATGAGAGATGTTCCGAAAATTCCATTTGCCACCCCTATAAATTGATCATTTTACACGAATTACATGAAGATGATCCTGATAGAAGAATTCAGTTCTGTGAAGTTATACCTAAGCGACTAATCCAAAATCCAGCTTACGCAAGAGACATTTGTTTTAGTGACGAATGTACTTTTTTTAAATGGAAATATCAATAGTCAAAATGTGCGATACTGGTCAGATGTAAACCCACATAATTTTTAAGAGGGTCACGTTCAGACTCCTCAAAAAATAAATGTGTGGGCAGGAATATTGGGAAACCATACTGTATTGCCCATATTTCTAGAAGTTAACCTAACTGGTGTTTGGTACTTGACAGTACTTCAAGATGTCATCTATCCCAAGATTGAAGAAATACTGGTTAAAAATCCAAGCGAATTTGAAAATCCATTTATTTTTGAAAATCGAAGATTTACTTTAGACAAAGTGGAGATATTACAAAACGTACGAAACGAGTTTCAAAATACACTGTTTTATTATCAGGAAGTATATGGACAACATTTTGAAAACCTGCTGAGATAAAGGTTAGTTTTAATAGGGTCATTTTAAGCATAAGTTAAAATAACCATTGTTTAAAGTTCAGTTTATTCAATTAATAACAAAAAACGAAGTTTTGATTTTCATTTTTACGATAAATCCATGTCTGGAACGTGTCCTGCAATTTCGCATGCACAATTAGTACGCCCCTGAAATAAAATTTACAATGAAAAATCCAAAATAAATTAAATATCAAAACTTCGAGAAATCATTTCTTAATAAGCCATATATAAAGCGGATCAACTTAAAAAATAAAAATTATTTCAAATCTGTTAATTCTCGTTCTTGGCAAAGTTCGTATACAAACTTCTTCTTTTGTTCTACTCCTCGAATGGCTCCTATCAAAGCAACTCTTAAAACTCAGATCCCACAAAAAACAGAATTTGCGCCTACCAAATACAAAAAATCGTTTTAAAATAAACCACTTTGTTTAAGTTATGGATATTTAAATTAAAGTTAAAGGCACTTGAATTGCATGTTTTTTTAGACATCTAGTTGTCTCCACTTGAGGGATGCTTGCCCAGCCGAAGTGGAAATTTAATATTGAAACTCGTATATAAAATAATCACTTTATTTTTAACTATTAATAATTTTAATGCCCCCTAATCATATTTCAGTCTCGAAGTGGTAATTAAATAGAGCGATATTTTATTAAAAACTAAGCTACTTTTACAGGAAACGGGAGCACATTTCAAAAGAGCCTTTAATTAGTCTGCTAAAATATTCATGGCCTCAACAAATGCTTTTAAAACTGCGCTGCATTTGAAAATTCTAATAAAGATTAAAAAAGTATTCTCTTGAATTACATTTTGTCTGTATTTTGAGCAATTAACCGTGACAAGTAATTTAATTTCGCGATAGGGTCCAAATGAATAGGAATATCGCGATATAACAAAACTATCAAAGGGCGCTTTCCAGAAACTGTTGGAAAAAATAAACCATTGAACCTGAACCTGTGTTCCTGTGGACAACAGGCACGTAGCCAGGGGAGGTCATGGGGGTCTGGACCTTCCCTCCGAAATTTTGTTGAAAATATGTTGGTATAGGCATGCTTTATACTAATTTTCCCTTTAATATGAGACATTCGAGGGGTAGAACAAAAGAAGGATTTTGTACACGAACTTTGCCAAGAACGAGAATTAACAGATTTGAAATAATTTTTATTTTAAGTCGATCCTCTTTATATATGGCTTATTAAGAAATGATTTCTCAAATTTTTGATATTTTATTTATTTTTGATATTTGATTGTAAATTTTATTTCAGGGGTGTACTATTTGTGCATGCGGAATTGCAAGACATATTAAGGAACAGGGATTTAACGTAAAAATGAAAATCAAAACTTTCAAAATGGCGGCTGAGCGTCATCTTAGAAAAAATATTAAAAGGAAAGGAAGGTCTTTTGATACCTCATATAAAAGGTATTTCGACGCTCTATTCAATGCCGTTTCGTTTTTTAAAATTGGTTCAGCGGTTGCTGAAAAATGACAAAAGCAAAGAAAAATTGTTCTAATTAATAATTGTCATAAAGTAATAAAAAATCTGAACTTTAAACAATGGTTATCTTAAGTTATGCTTAAAATGACCCTATTCTAACTAACCTTTATCTCAGCAAGTTTTCAAAATGTTGTCCGTATACTGTATGTTTTGAAACTTTGTGTAAAGTAAATCTTCGATTTTACATAACCCGGCAAGAAAAATCGAGGGCAGTTAAGTCGGGAGGCCGAATAGGCCACTCCAAGTTTTGACCCCCCCCCCACCGAAATGAATTTCTGGTTGGTTTGGACCCCCTCACGAACTGAATTTCTGGCTACGTGTCTGTTGGACAACTTCATGGTTCTAGTTATAAAACCATATCAACAGATCCAACAAACTTCTAGCCAACTCGGTATTTTCCTACGTCCGGGAGTTGTGCAAAATTTCAAAAATGCGCGGAAACTGTTTACTTTACACACTCCATATTAAGCGAGATCTTAACTGAAACAAAAAACTACTATGTTTAAGCTTTTGTTGCTCCAATCCAAAAAGGTAAAAAAAACTTGTATTTGTATGAACAGAAATAATCATTTGAATTTCTTTATTGCATATATAAAATACAAACTATTAAGCAAGTGATGTAATGCTTTTTTTAAAAGCTACTTAATGAATCAGCCTAATTTTTAATAAATTCATTTATTTAAGGCGTAGTTTACAATACGAAAGTCTACAATCAACTAACTTTTCTCTTTTCCATCCAACTCTATCCCAACCTACAAATAAATTTAAAAACTAATCAAAACAACTCCATATCATGTTGACATAAAAGTATCTTATTATTTACAGGGTGTCCCAGCCTAGAGATATCATTCCCACAAATGAAGTAAAGTAGAAAATTATCATGTTTTCGTTAATCGACATAATTGTGAAAGTAAATTTGAATACGTTGCCCATTCTGTTCAGCACATTTATGAATCCGTACCAACACATGGTTGAAGGAATTCTGTAGAATCTCTTCAATGACGTTTCAGATATTTTTTTTAAGATCCTGGATATTTTCTGGAACGGGATTATGACACATGTCCTTGACGTATCGCCACAGGAAAAAATCAGGAACTGTCAAATCTGGAGAATAATGGGCGCCTTATTCTCAATGGGAGCAGCTATTCCTATCCACCTTGCTCCAAATTCCACATATAGTGATTTTCTTGCTATAGGAGTATAATGTGATGGGGCACCATCCTGTTGGGAATATGTTTTATTTAAAATGGCCATTTTGACGGAGTTGTGGAAAAAAAGTCTCCACCATATCCGTGAAGTTTGACGCCGTGATGGCTAGGTTTGTTAAAAAAAATGGTTCATACATTTTTTTTTGTAATGGCACACCATATACTGTAACTTTTGGTGAATCCCGTTGGTACTCATTGTACTCCCTTGGATTTTCGGAGGTCCAAATCCTGCAGTTATGCTTATTACAGCTACCGTTTATGTGCAATGTAGCCTGATCAGAAATAGTCAAATTGATATTTCGGTGAGTTCTAAATAAATCTAATAGAATTTCGCAGGTGAGACATCTTTTCCCGTAATCCTCTTGATGCAGCTTTTGAAACATTTGAACTTTATAGGGAAAGAGATCTTACATTTTTGTACATCTTAGAGCAATGACATTTTGCCGTGATCTCTCTATATTCTATATGTATTCAAGAAATGATAATGTTTGGTGACAGCGAATTCTTCTGAAATTTCGTTCGAAATCTTCTAATAGATACAATTGATTTGGTTTCGGTGTAAACTAAAACCGCCTGAGCTTTTTCAGCCAAATGCGTCTAGTATTAAATTATGTTATTTTGATCGTGACAGAAAGAGTTTCCAGGCCAACGTATGCGGTTGTCAACTCAAGCATGATTGTTGTACCACTATAGATGCAATATTCGTAATGTGATTAGAATGAAGCCTCAGTATATCACACATATATATATACAACATTCCTTTGATCATCCATTGGTGCGATCATAAATGTGTTGAACGACTTGACCACATATACAACGATTATTCTAATAATTATCATCAGTCAAACCTAATCTACATTACTTTATTCGTAGGAATATCATTTTTCGAATTATTATTTTTAAAAATTTTTATATATATTATATAAAAATTTTATAAAAAAAATTTTTAAAAACCTTAAGCATGACCCTTTTGCCTGAAATTCAGATATATAGGGTATTCCATTTAAAAAACCTAAGTGAGATTTTTCAAATTATAAAATGGGATTTTTTTCGGCCACTCTGTAGACGCGACACAAAATCATTAATTTCCGTATTAAAACTTATGGGTTCCAGAATTCGATCAAAATAAACTGCGCGGTTCTAACTCTAACCGTTTAGAAATTATTAACCTTAAAATTGGTCACTCTCGGTTGGGACACCTTATACTACTACTACTGTTTGACCACGTTTTGCTGGGGTTTTCTGCCGTTTACTTCGACTTTGTGCGACAACTGTCCATGATGGTACCCTCGTAGTCTTGCAATTGCCAGATTGCCGTTTTTAGAATGCCAAAGGAGTAAAACAACCGTTGCTCAGAGTTAGTATAGCATAATAAATAATAATTAATAAACCACTTTGAACAAAGAACGAGACAAGAAGTTACTGGAAAACGTTTATCTACTTGGGGAACATTTTTGGGGGGAATTTTTTTTGGTAATAAGTTGGGGATAAATTATTTTTGGAAATACTGATAATAATGCTTATTGCTTGCTTTAACAGTTGTTACACAAGTAAGAGAAATATAAAATCAAAGTACAGTAAAAGTCACTAAAAATATTGTCTCTTTGTATTTGCAGATGCAGATTATGCATCCGTTAATACGTTTTAACAATTCAGATATCTAGTTTTATTTTTTTAAAATGCAAGTATCTATTTCTTGACAATAAATATATCTCCTTTTAATACTCCCGTGTTTTATGACACTCTGTCAGTGAGTTTTCTAAAACTTAATCAATTTAAATTAGACAATCTACCGCACTTTTCCTTCAATCAGTCGTTATGTATCTAATTATTCTGGATTAAAATGACTAAATAGGTTGCCAGTGCTGACCATATCTAAAACATGAAGATTCATTAGTTTAATTAATATTTACTTAACAGATATATTGCAGCCGTGTAGGTAGAACAGAACTTGCATTTTACACAAGAATCTGATACACTGGCTTTTATTTATCTTACGGTTTCTGTACCTGAATCGTACACATATTGTACTATGCATTTTCTTTGTATGGTAAGTAATAAACGTTATTATTAATACATTGTCTTACTTACCGATGTCAGCAACGTAATATCTAAGGTGAACAATCCAAGAGCGGAGAATGTAATTTTGTTATGGAAAGCCTGCATGGAAAGAAGATTCATCTAAAAATAAATAAATTAACCTTATAGCTAATAAGTTTCCTCAGTTAGTTATATGACATTTGATAATTAAAAAGTATTTCGCTTGCATGTTATCAAAAATATATAAATAATAACATAATTAATAATAATAATAAAACCACGATAACACAGAACTATCAGAAACTCCCGCCACGACACAAAAACACCAACAGCATAAAACTAAATTTCAAATGGCAGATAAGGATTGAAAAGAAAATTAGAAAAGAATTGGGACATCTTACCCCGTTCATGAACGGCAACAAGTCAAAACGTATCACACAAAGTGTAGAGAAATTCAAGTCTGCATCTCCTGATTAAGCGCTTACAGAAATCCTTGACACTTTGAAACAAAAATTATCCGTGTATGCCGCAAGACTCCGAAGATACAAAGAATCAAATGAAAGAAAGGACGCTAACAACCTGTTTCGAAGAAGCGAAAAACAGTTCTACCACAAAATCATGAGCAATGAGAAGGCACGAGTAATTGAACCACTAACCAAACAAGAGATCACAGAATACTGGAAAAGCATTTGGTCAAAACCGAAACTACACAATAAAAATGCTTCATGGATTAAAGCGGAAGAAGACAGATACCAGTACTTGGAGGAACAAGAGGACTTTGCAAAGACAACACAAGAAGTTGCAGAAACCATCAAATACACGCATAACTGGAGATGTCCTGGAATCGATAACATTCAAACCTTTTGCTAAAAAATAAAAATTATTTTAAAACCTACCACACACCCCAGTTTTCTCACCCAATGAATAACATACTTTAAACCCGAAAACTCAATAAGGACCCGTCCAATTACCAACATATTACGTGTCTTCCAATCCTATACAAGATCCTCACAGCCTCAATTACTAGGAGATTAGAACAACATCTAGCACATAAAAACATTCTAACGGAAGAGCAAAAAGGGTGCAGGAAAAACAGCCGAAGATGCAAGGAACAGCTAATTATAGACAGCGTCATCATGGAACAAATCAGGAAAAATTATAGACACCTTCATACTGGTTACATAGATTATAAAAAAGCCTTTGATTCGATATTACATAGTTGGCTAATCAGAGTGCTAGAATTATACAAAGTCAACAAAAACATCAGGCAATTTCTTATTCAAATCATGAGTACGTGAAAAACTAAAATCAACCTGAAAACACAAAAAGAATATATCGAAACAAAAGAGATCTACATCAGACGAGGTATATTCCAGGGAGATTCACTTAGCGCTTTGTGGTTCTGCCTCTGTCTCAATTCACTCTCAAACACATTGAATAACACAAACTTCGGATTTCAAATTAAACATCAAAAAATAACCTACACAAAATAAAACATCTCTTGTATGTACATGGATGACATAAAATTATAGGCAAGCACAAAGGCACAGCTAAAGGAACTCCTTAATCACAGAAACGTTTACCCTGGACATCAACATGGAATTTGGTAAAAGTAAATGCAAGCTACTTCATATCATCAAGGGGTAGTGGAAAGACCACCCTACGACGGAAACAATCAACAATGAAACCACAGATAACATGCACAAAGAAAAAACATACGGATACCTAGGCTTCCATCAAAGCACCAAAATTAACCACATTCATATCAAATCAGAGCTCAACACGGAATTTAAAACCAGACTCACAAAACTACTAAAAACAAAACTGAACTCCAGAAATCTAACGAAAGCTATTCACACTTTCGCCATACCTATTCTTACGTATTCGTTTGGTATCATTAAATGGTCACACACAGACATAGAAAACATTCACGTTCTCATACGCTCTGAATTCACTAAACATAGGAAGTTACATCCCAATGCATGCATGAAAAGACTCACCATCGAAAGAAAAGAAGGAGAGAAGGGAATTATAGATATACAATCGATAAATAAAAAACAAATTTATGAACTCAGAAAATTTCTCCACAACAAACAAACTAACCTCCACAAGGCAATAGTGAAGGCTAACAAGAATTATACACCACTCGACCTGTCTCAAACGAGCCACACAGCAGACGGACTCAGTCACATCCAATCACGACTAGAAAAGATGAACACCTGGTCTGAAAAACCACTTCACCACACAGATACCACATAAAACAAGATCACATATAAAAAAAGCTATATAATAGCATATACGGGGATACAAGACAGGCAGCTGTTCACCGAAACAGAAGGCTACAACTACAAGCTCTACTGTGACATTGACATCCACACAGATAAAACAATCCCCGCAAACAGACCCGATATCACCTTTCCATCCAAAAAAAAGAAAATTACTTAATTAATTGACATGGCTGTCCCCAACGACGAGAACAACCAAGCGCAAAATACACCGACTTGACAATGGAAGTAAAAAGGCTGTGGAAACAGGAAAGAGCCATCATTGTTCCTCTCGTCATATCAGTAACAGGTCTCACCCCAACAACGTTTACACCGCATTTGGCTCAATTAGGACTTAATACAGACATTCACAGGAACATCCAGAAATAGGTCATTTTGAAAACATGTAGATGTTAGATCATTTCTTAACACACAATAGTTGTTTTTTTTTTCCTTTTCCTTTTTTTTTTGTTTCATTTTTTTTTGTACTGACTTGGTATAATCCCGTTAGTATAAAATACAACCACAGGATCACTGTGAGACAACAAGTCGAGATAATAATAATAATAATATATATATGTTCCCGCCCGAACAAAAGGGACGCGCACCAACTACATATGGCACGAAGGACCACCTGATGGTAAGCAAGGTAGTGATGGCGGATTGTAAGAAAAAAAGAAGAATATGATCACTGGATAGATAGACTATGAAAAGTGTGATAGTGTACCACATACATGGTTGTTGAAAGCCTTGAAAATTTACAGAATTTCAGGAATTATTATCGACTTCGTCAAACTATCGATGGAAGAATGGCAAACGGACCTCTTTTTGAAGACGGAGAGAGAGAATATAGATGTAGACAATATACATATAAAAAGGGAATATTTCAAGGCGACTCCTTACCACCCTTATTTTTCTGCATGTCTTTGATACCACTTACATCCATGTTAGTGTCATCAGTCTGACGCGGGATACCAAATTAAACAACACTATAACAAGATCAACCACCTACTCTATGTTGATGATTTGAAACTTATAGCCAAAAATGATAGGGAGCTCAACAACCAAATAAACATCGTTAAGTGTGCTAAAGCTACATTTATCAAAGGCGGACTATGCCACACCGAGAATATAAAAATCGATAATACAGAGATCAAGAGAATAAGTATTTAAGTATCTAGGCGCTGATAAGAGAGAACAAGCAACGGAAATCAAAAACAAAATCAGAAAAGAAAACTTTAGAAAGGTGAGAACAATAATAAACACGGAATTGAATTCTAAAAACCAATCCACAGCCATCACAAGCCTCGCAGTCCCAGTAAGCATGTATAGTTTTGGTATCATCAAATGGACCAACGAAGAAATAAGAAATTGGACCATAAAACGAAAAATTGCTAACTATGCATGGTCTGTTACAACCATGGGCCGATGTGAGCAGAATTTATGTGCTAATATTTCAAGATGGGAGAAGCTTCACTCAAATAGAATCAATGTTCAATCTCACACTAAAAGGACCGGCCAACTACACGAAATTAAAGAAAAATGAAAAACTCCTAAGATATGTACACGAGCATAGACAAAATACTGGCAGACGAAAAGGAAAACGAGAAGTTAGAAAACGCAGACCCCCACCAAACGGGAAACAAAAATAGCTAAGGACGTGAAAAACAAAATCGAGAAGAGGCTTGAGAGAGAGTTAGAGAAAGACTGGGAAAACAAACCACTTCATGGGCAATTCCTGAGAGAAGTGCGAAAAGAACACGTCGACAAAAACTTAACATGAAACTGGCTAAGAAACGGTGAATTCAAAGGAGACACTGAGGCACTCATTATATCGGCCCAAGATCAGGCCATCGCTACCAAGTATTATCACACAATAGTTTTTCACACAACGTAAAACCCAAAGTGTAGACTATGAAAATGAAAATGAAACTATATAGCATGAGATATCAGGATATCCAATTGCCAGTCATCTACACTGGAATATTTAATAATTAATTTAAAATTCTACAATATTGAATTCACCGAAAAGTGGTTCTAACATCAACCGAACCAAGTGGTAGAGGCGTAAGACGTCATGATCATATACGACATGCAAATACACATAGATAGGAAGCTATCGGCCAATAAGCCTGATTTAGTTGGCAAATACAAAAAAACAATTGTGTCATAGTCGACGTAACCATACTATCTGACCAAAACGTGATTCAGAAAGAGGCCGAAAAACAATTAAACACAAAGGTGTTGAAATAGAAATCCAAATAAGGCACATGAAGACTAGGATAACCCCAGTAATTATAGGTGCAACGAGTTTGATACCAAGAAGCAGTCAAAAATGACTAGAAGATATATCCGGACGGCATAACATGAAGCTATTGCAAAAACCGTACTTTTGAAAGCGGTCCACATTATAAGAAAAGATATATATAAGTACGCGAGTACCTTAGGGATTTGGCTTATTCATGGTACTCGCTGAACCCCGTAAACAATAGAAGCGTGAAAGGAAAAAATAATGATAATATTAACAATAATAATAGAAATATTTATTTGCATACAATTCTTACAGCTTGCATTACTAACAGAATTTATAATTACAATTTATAACTGGACCACCTACTGAAAAATACTTAACACATTTTCCATGGATATTTACACGGAGTCTGGATTCGATAAGTGTAAGATCCTTAACATCTTAAAGGGCAAAACGGTTGGAGGCTATATTACCCTTACAAATGGAGATATAGTTAAATCCATGGAAGATGGTGTTGAGGAAATGCAGATAAAATCAATAATAAGACATCAGTACTTTAAATGAGTCAGAGAGCTATTGAGTACCGAGCTAAACGCAATAAACCTTATGGAATATACACTTATGCGGTACCGGTACTTGTTTGCTGATTTGTAATGCTGAAGGTCCACTTCAGTATTACAAATCAAATCAATCTGCAAGAATTCGAACGAATCACCCGAACCATGATGACCAAATGCAGGATGCATCATCCCAAGGTATCTATGCCTAGGACTACCCTGTCCAAAAACGACGGAACTGGTTGACATAACAATCCCACCTTCTATCCAACTAAGCTAACTGAGAGTTTTTTTTTCAAGAAAGCTAAAATTCCTAATCTGCATATGATGACACCATTAGCCACATGGAAATAACGACAATCTCTGACGCAAATAATTGGGAGCAAAGACGATATCATTACCAGAAAGAAGTTTTGATTAACGTTTTTAGCAAGCGATCTAAAGGATGGGGATCAGCAAGAAAGAAATTGGATTATATATAAGATTTCTTCGGAAATTCGGAAGAAAAACAAACATCATTCTAAGGGAAGGAAGAATAGAAATCTCGCAACCCATCGCAATCAGCGGAATTATAGTGCCAAATAGTGATCAGAGGAACCCAGGAGAGCGAAAATGATAGGGCTCTGGGTGAGTGGTGAGAAAGAGGTCTTATGAGTTTTGGCTATGTGTAACGATGCGTGGGAAGTAGGTAGGTTCTTTGATGAGGTTGGTAAGAGATTTGCCGATCGAAAAGACCTTAGCTGTTCTACCAATCGGTTGTGAACGTTAAAGCTCATGTGATAATGATTTCAGAGGAACAAAATTCAGAGATTAAGAAATCCACTTTAGCAGAAAGAAAGTCGAAGAGCCCGATGAAAGAATAGTCTGAGGGAGAGCTCGGTAACATGCGGTAAATACAACAAATAATTTTAGGGGAAGTTCTAAGGACGAGTTTGAGCCACAGGATATCGGACCTGTTCGACTCAAGATTGGGAAGTCTATAGGATAGATAACCAAAAGTATGCGCAAACGTCACCGTTCAGGCGGAATGATGGAAAAAGTTCGTAGCCAGGGAAGTAAAGGTGATTGCTTGCATTTTTACGGCTAGCTGGAGAAAAAATCAAATGGAGTGGCTGTTTAAAAAAAGAGGGTTAAGCCAGTTATCAAAAATGTTAAATTATATTGTACAACACACCACACTAGACAGAGCTGCTCCTGGTTTAAGCAGAATTATTAGCAAATAGTCTCTAACATAAGATGTTTATTTGAAAAAAATTGTAAATCTGTAAGTTATGGTAATGAAGTCAATGTTCGCACATGTCGAATCGAGTGATGTGGAACCAGATAATAAAGGTTTAGAACAAACTGAAATGGTGAAAATATCTAAGTAAATAAACAATTAAGACTCCATCTCAGTTATTAGAGTAATTTATTTAACCGTTATAAACACATTTGTGCTACTTGCGTAACTTCTGAAGCATTCGGCATAAACTGACATAAGCCAATATCTTGCTAGAGTAATCTTTAGCCAAACATGGAAAAATAGCACGCCCTTAAAAAAATTAATGGTCTTTGTTGGGAGACCCTGTAAAACCAAAAATATTTTTTAAATAACGATTTGTGAATATTTAGTTTATGCTTTTATTCAGAAAATCCTTAAAGACGATATTAAACAAATTGTATATCAATTCGGCTAAGGTAAAATACCTATATTAATATTGGCATACTGCCTAAAAGCGAGACCTACATTCTGAGTAATAATAAAGTTACAGAGAAGATAAAAAAATCTTTTTGGGGAAAATACTCAGAACTCCTGGAAACTCAAATAAAAACTTTTAAATTTAAATTAATTTTTGAGTTGGAAAGTGTTGAAAAATACTGAAATAATTTTTAGGATCGCTACGTTTTTAACTAAAATTAAAATTATATAAATATACAGAATGTACATTTTCTGCGTACTGCAAACCATACAGACTATAAAACAATAAAACTTAAGGGCTCTCTAGCAAGTAAACTTTACGTCTGAAGGTTAATAAAAAGTTATAGCTTAATATGAAAATCAAATTTAAAAAAATGTTGAAAATTTTAGAAAATCCTTCAAATTGTTTTTTACATTTTCCCCAAGGATTAAGTTGACCTAGCAATTACAGAATAAAAATAGTTTTTGTAAATTTTCCGAACAAAATTATTGGAAAAATTTACATAGTTTTGTTTAACACCCTGTATAAATAACTTTTATCTTGGTTAATCCTTACGCTTAAACTCGGTAACATGCAGTAAAATTTGCAAGGGAGTGTTGAAAACCGTATTTCAATATCTCTTCTCGTTTTAAAAATATCGGACTTTTAATTTGTTTAAGCAGTTTAGTTCAGGATTCTTGTTTTTCGGACGTTCATTCGAATCTCAAAAGATTATGGATACCGAGATCTCGATTTTCAAAAGTTCTCAATCCACACAGCATTAGACTATTTGACATCTCTATACACCGGTATAACTGAGGTATCAAGGGAAATTATAACGATTAAATATTGAAATTATCAGCACTATTAAAATTAATTGATTTTAGCAGAGAAAATATACTGCTACTAGGAATTTAGGAAATAAAATATACTAGGCTTCTCCTATCATTTATTTACTTACTATGTCTTCAAATAAAGGATCTTCCTGAATCACCATATCGATGTTTCTGAGTATCCAAGGAAATTCCTTTGATTCCTTGGACGTGAAGGTGCTAGGTATTGTCAATAACAACAGGCCAGAAACTCCCACAAAAATTTCGAAAACTATATGTAAAGACTGATCCAGCATATTTATACTGTATTTGTAAAGGTAGTAAGAATCGTACAAAATCATAATTAAAAATAAGGAAACTATAAAGAATAATTGCCAACCAAACGCCTCATTTAAGTTCTTAGTTTGCCTCACAATTTTATTGTAGATCTTATAAGACGTTTGTGCAATTCTTAGTACTGATTCCTTTGAATGTTGATGTGAGTTGAGTATTAGTTTCAGATATTTGTTCATCAGTTTTATATGGCCTTTTAAAATTAAATGATAAGTCATCCATTGCAGTTGAACCACACGAATTTCATTTTGAGCAATAGTGTGTAAAAATAGGTTTCCAATTCTGACTAGATCCCATGGCCGATCTCCTAAAATACAACAACAATTTATTTTACACTGTCATAGATTTTTTACTCTTACCTGAGTTTCTTTTCCTTTATCAAATATCTACGTAACCACCAGGTGTTTGACTACAACTGGAAACAGATCCAAATGTTCAATTAAATTAATGAAAACTAATTAATTAGTTCCTAATGCCTTAATTTTTGTTCAGAGTGACAATAAATATAGGGTACATGCCGCTACTCTTTATGATACTGAAAACCTAAGTAAAAGGGTGGAAAGTTTATTGCTCCGAGATTGGAAGGAGATAAGAAAACCTTTTGTCGTAATTTATTCTATACTGGGATATTCTAGAATTAAAGAATCGAGTAAAGGTTTTTGTAGTAGAACAGTGAAGGAGCACATGTGACTAGCTGCTCGTGTATCTCTGATCGGCATGGCTAAGGAAGACATAACGGTTGATAACTCGTCAAACATAATCCATAATAGCATATGGAACTTCACTCGATATGAATCTTTTCTTTAATTAGGAATAGTAGAATAGAAAGTGTGACCTAATTGGGTTCAGTATATACTTATTTAGTAACACATATAAAGTGTATCTGAAGTAAATTGAGACAACGGAAAATTTGATGTACGCTCAATTTACTACACCACGTATTTCAAATAAATTTATTTTTATTCAATTGATCGGTTTACAAAAGTAAGTTTAAATTTCTATCACGCCGCCTATTATTCACAAAGAAATCGCAGACATTTAACTTATATTCAGTTTTTATGTTGTCTCAATTGACTTTAGATACACTTATACCTGTACGGTCTTTTCAAACATTCTTATTGGGCGTCATTTTATTTCATCATATTGGATTCCTTCCAATATTTCATCAGTTTGATTTTTAGGCATAATTTAAAATAAATTCAACAAGTAGTTTTTACATTGACACAGACGGCCATTTTGTTACGTCATGTTGAATTAGTACCAGTTTATTTCTATATCTCATTAAAATTTTCTGCAACATTTAAAGTAATTGTATATGATTTTTTTACTTTTATTATTTAAAATTTTTATTTCGCCACCGTTTTGTTCTGCCATCTTGAATTCCTACCACAATTTTACTAGTTTATCTCCATATACACTTAATGCTTGCGTAAAATTTAAAATTAATATAAACGGTAGTTTTTAAGGCTGATTTTTTAAATATTTTATTAGACCGCCATTTTATTTTGCTGTCTTATATTCATACCAAAATATTACCAATTCATTCCTATGTAACACTTGATTTTTGTGCAAAATTTGAGGTAAATTGGATAATTAGTTTTTATGGTAATATTTGTTTTATTGATTCACTAGACCGCTATCTTGTTCTGACACATTGGATTTTTACCAAAATATCACCAGGTCATCCCCATATAACCCTTAATTTTTCACTAACATTTGAAGTCAATGAGATAAGTAGTTTTTAAGCTATGCCGCGAACTGACACATGCGCAGATAAACCGACAGACTGACCGACGGAATTGGTAAAACATATTTTTTGACATCTAAAGTCGCTAAAACGTGAAGATATGTAAAACCTGAGAAAGTGACTTTTTCACGAATAAAAAAATTGTATTTTTCCGCCAATTTGTTTCGCCATCTTGAATTAATACCACAATTTTACTAATTCATTTCTATAACACAGTTAGTTATTGAACACAATTTAAAAATCAGTTCATTAAGTAGCTTGTTTCATGAATTTCTACATATTAGGCCACCATTTTGTTTTGATATCTTGGATTCGTACCAAAATTTTACCAGTTGAATCATACATACCACTTACTTTAATTTTTTAGTAATAACTTTTTTAACATTCTACTAGGCCGCCATTTTGTTTTGCCATATTTGATTTTTACCAAAATATTACCAGGTCACTCCCATATGATCTTTAATTTTTGATCAAAATTTGAAGTCAATCAAGTAATCAGACAGACAGACCGACAGAATCGAGAAAACGTGTTTTTCGGCAACTAGGGACCCTGAGCGTAAAGATTTGAAAAATCTCGGAGGGTGATTTTTTTCACGATTACAATACTTCCCTTTTACGAGGGAAGTAAAACAAATAAGCTCAGGTAAAAATATGTTGTATTTTTTTATTTATTTCATATTAAAAACAACAGAGTGCTGATGATACTCACCATAATCAGTTACTAAAAAATACGTATAAATTCCAGTCTCTACTAGAAACACCAAAGTGACAATGTAAATCAGTCGGTTCAAAAACGTATAGTCTACCTTCTTGCTGATCAGGTTTTCAAAATAGCGGTCTAAATACGCAGATATGTTCAGAAAATCAATGATGTTACGCCTTTTTAAGTGTACCATCAAAACTAATGCCAGGCAGACTAGCACTTTCAGAATGTAGTAAAATGAGTGCAAGGTGTACATTGTGGTCCCTAGGGGCAGGTACCTGTATTCGTTGTAGACGTAGTCAGACGTAGGGAAAGATATCAAAAACACCAGTAAACAAAATAGACGGAATACGAAAAACGCGTTCATTTTTATTGGTCGGAACTCGCCACTTTGAAAGCGATACAGGTGCATGCATGATAATTGCGAAAAATATTCGACTGGTTTTATTGAGTTAGAGAGTATCATTCCACGCACTTCTTACGAATCTGCTTTTCGAATTAAAACGTAACTATTTATTAAAAATAAAAGTTACCGGTAACATTTATACAATTTACAGACGCTTGTCCTTAATAACCATTAAATATGTATTTTTAATGACCACAGTATTTAACAGTATAACAATGAGTTAAATATTGTAACAAGCGTAGTGGTTATCTGTGTTAATAAATTATCGGATAGGCGTTTTAAGATTAAAAGAAACATGTCGAACATCCATTGTCCTTATTTGTTACTTATTAACAGCGTTTCAGTTGGTTAGTATCTCAAACCTATATCAAGTCAAAGACTATGAATAGTATATTCTATAACAAGTTTGGAATATGGCGTGTTCCGCACGAGTGAGTGAAGTTTATCGATGGTTCATAAGTGCGGAATACGCTATTCCAAAAATATTTTAGACTTTACTTGTAACAGGGTTATAGAGGGTAATCGAGCCTTATATATTTTAGTGTTTAAATTTATTTATTTATTTGAAACGTAGCGGACAACCCTGTCACATAACTGAAATGAACTAAGATATTCTAAATAAATTCAAAGGTACTCTGTAGGCTTCTTCGTAGATTATAATTTACAATGTTATCAAATATAATTGTTAGTACAAATTAATTCAATATCTTAACTAACCAATTCAGCGGCCACATATATCTCGGATAACCGCAAACTGCAGCAATGTTGGTATCGTCTTGCTAAATATAGATATTTTAACAAACAGGTGGTTTATTCAAATAAAAAAATGGTTTTTAAAACACAACTTAAACATCTATTAACCAAGTTAAAATGGCTTAAAATTAATAACAAAAAATCTTTAAATCGAAGCTAAAATACAGAAAAAGACGGAAATTACTTAAAATCCTCAATCCAACAATAGATGAAGAAAATAAAATCTTTGAATAAACCATAAATTTGACACCTGAAAATATGTAAAAATTACTCCCCAAATAAATACTAGAATCAAAATAAAATAACTTTGATAAACCCTCAACTTTGACAACCCACTGTGTTCGTGACCTCATAAACCATAACAAAAGAAAAATTTAATATTAACAGTAACTACTAGAACTTTGACATACACTCACTCTTGATTTAGAAATCAGAAAAAAGATCGACACCTAATTTGACAAGAACTGTCCCCTTAAAGTCTCTTATTGGCTGGAACGCGAAGCGTCGTCATAGACGCATCTTGATCCCTTAATTAATAAATACTTCATAGGTGTCGCCTAGAGTTCTACTTTATGTAAAAATTGTATGAAATTAAAATACAATTACATTTCCCTGTAAATAAGACAAAAGTACCTTCTGTATAAATGTCTAGTACCTAAACTAACCTATCAGCATTCTGGATCAAAAAGACCATGGCGAAAAAAAGAAAAGCAATGAAAACTCTTTCAGCCAATCTTTTCTGAAAGAAAACAACGCTTTCTAAAAACAACACGGAATTTTTGAAACGTCTTCTATTATAAAATATTTTATTATATTTTTAACATAGTAAATTGACAATTTATTAGAATCAAACCGAACCAAATGAAATGTTTCAATTATTATTAGTTTTAACTTAAAGAGAAGCGGGCAAAGAAATCTTCCCACGAAGATATGTTAACCATAAACTTATAAGGGGATGTATCGTCGAGTGCAACTTGACAGGTTTATCTTCAGTAGTATATTTATGCACAATCTAGAAGATAGTGTTTGAGATAAGTATTATTTATTATTTTGTTTAGCTTTTAAAGCTCTCAAAACTAATATCAGATAGCTTTATTTTAAGGACTTCTTTGAAATACTTATGTTTAACATTTATCATGAGAAACCGACTATCGCTTTAGAAACCGATCGTTTTAAAATAAATTAAGAGTTTATAGACTCTATTCCGTTACATATTTTTTCTACTTTCTATGACTTTAAAAATATAGTGAATCATCATATCAGAATGTTAATATTCCATAACGCTCCTAGAAAGAGTATGGTAACATTGACAAAATGTTAAACTGTGTACACTAAAAAGAAACGACCCTGCAATTTTAATCACAAAAAATATATAATCTAAATTAGAATTTATAAACCTCCTTCGTAAAAGGTAACTTAAGGCAACTAAAGTCAGCAAAATGTTCACAACTTACTCTTTACTTGAAGCGTATTACATCTTCAAGTTTCTGATTCGCTGATATTCAATATATTTGATTTTTCTGTAGTCCAAAGTTTTTTATGCAATACACAAATAATTACCTACCTAACTGCAATCAAGTATTATTAACAGTTTTTTATCAAGTAAGTTGTGCTACACAGCTTCGCAGCCTGCAAAGTTAAAGATAGTCATACTAGATAACATTACTAGACGATCACGAAATTGTAGGTTGTTTTCGAGAAGCTACACCTAAAACTAGAGAAAATATTCTGCCTCTTTTCTCTAGTCAACATCTCGCACTATTTTAATGACAATTAAAGTAATATGAGTTCTAGGTACGAAGTACGATTTGATAATGCTGTTTTTTATGTTTCCTTGAGTTTGCTGTTAAAATAACTTATTGAAACTGGTTTGCAGACTTCCATTTTAAAACTTTTTTAAAATACTTTCTATATAATTCAGTTTTTTTTTAGTTATATATAGTTATACTTATGGTCAATTTCTATAAATCTACTAGGGTTATCCTATAAATCTACTAGGGTTACCTAAAACTTTTATTTTAGATTTTCCTAATTACATTTTTCCTTTTTTCATTAAACACATTTACTTTGATGTTCATAATTAAACAATCATTAATCAATATATATGTATCATGTAGCAAGGTCGAACTGCCTCGGGGTCTATGAATCTAGAGATTTCGGACCAAATCTGGATCAGGGATCAAAATCATATTCTTAATATTGATTTCTCAATAAAATGTAAACCGATTGATATCGCATTTGAATCCGGATCTCTTAAAACATCTAATGTTAATAAATGTAGAAAATGCATTTTTGGGGAAGATAGAATTGACTTTAGACATTAGAATTAGAATTCATTTACAAAGTATTTGAAGCGGGCCAAGTGGTTGTCGGTAATTTTTTTTAATCTCTTAAGGACGTTTGACACTCAGAACCTTAACTTGGTCAAGCACAAGCCTTACTAACTTGGTATTAGAGGAACCGTTGTGTCGCTGATGGTAGGATTCTTTGCCGAAACGAAACTAATCTACTAGGGATCGGTTTTCGCTCCAATCGCAATAATATTGTTTGTATTAGAGTTGAATGCAGAACTTGTTTAACAAGTATCAGCAGTTTGCAATAATATGAATCAGTTGTGCTCATCAAACATCCAAAATAGTGGACTTTAGACATTAGACGAAAGGACTGGTTAGGATATTCAAGTAGATCATATCTGCTCTTGACTTAGAAAGATATTATGCGCAATATATTAAAGTTAAAGTAAACAATTCCTCCTTACACATTGTTAAGTACATATTATGCTCTTGCTCATCACTTCCTCAACTGCAATATAATACTCTAGCGACAGGCAATCAATCGTGTTTTAAATCGCATAGAAATGAATTATGAGGTTAATATTTGAATTGAAACCGATGGAACTGTGAAGAGAATACTTTGGCAAGAACAACATTCTAACACTTAAGTAAACACATTAAAATGAGATTTAAATCAAAAACAAATTCGGGCTGGACTTGGATAATGAAACATATTATCTAACAAGGTCTTCCCTGACTGCTCTTAAGTGCCTGTACTCGCTTCGATCAACGATGTATCTTTAATCGTTATCAAGCTAAGGCTAAAAGACTAGCTTATATAGTAAAGTCATGTGAAATGATGCGTGAAAGTTAGATGTCAAAACCTGAAAACTTCTGAAATATTGATATTTGGCTTTCTAAAAACTTCTTTGTTATGTTTGATGAATACCGCTTATTTAAATTTTCATTTCTTTGATTGTTGTTCTTTTTAAAGGATTTTAGCCTCTGATCATTGGATTCTATGGTCGTTGTTCCAGGAATATTTAAAGACATTTTGATGTTTCCCCCTCCTCCTTGTGCTTTCGATTTTCATTAAGGCTTTTGATATACGAACACACTCACAAGGAACTTTTTAGATACAATTATATCTGTTATAAGTATTAACGGGATTGGCTTTAGTTAATAAGCTTCTTAAAGTGTGTTAATTTCATTTCAATTCAAGAAAAAATGCCTGAAAGTCGGACATTCCATGCATTTTTTCTTGGAATGTTCGAACAAAATTTTTTCAATATTCCCAAAATTTTGTTATTCTTTTAGTTGCCACTCATAATTAATTGCAGATCACAAATTTAGAGTTTTCTTACTGCTAGTTTCAAAGGGTGACATTTTACCATTACAATTTTTTTTTGAAGATCCACCACTTTAATTAATTTAGAGATATCCATCACCTTAATTATTAATTTAGAGATAGGACGAATTATTTAGAAATAGGAATACGTTAAAGTCGCAACAAAGCTGCTTTTTGTTACTTGTTTCGTTCATTAATAGGGGTGTTAAAATGTTTGCCTGCGTGTTTACTATTTGTTTTATATTGCTTCTTACTACGTGCATATAATCATGATGAGAACTACAATCTGTATCCCATAATCTTGGCAATACTTATATAAATATATTTTGATGGCGCCAAAAGACACTAGAAGGAATTCATACAAAAGAACATACACTACAAAGGTTTAAAAATTAATCCCATGGCTTTATTCTAAACTCCACTTTTTATTCCCGGCATTAAGGCAGTATTATCTTATTTGTGAGCATTACAAAACTGAGTGTCCAACCATTACAGCTCCTGTAAAATCTAGTTTGTCATTTCAATTCCAGTTTTTCCCAACTTCCCAAAAATATATATTATGTCATTTTGATAAAAGAGTTTTAGTTGAGATATAATCAATTTTAATAAGACAATCTTCCTAGCTTCGACTTCGACTAACCTTAGTCTCCATTGTTGATATTGAGGCTATTATCTGTTTTATAGTAGCAGTTACAGTTACGTTTTTTAGCTACCCCTCCTGTTAAACGTAAAAATATGCCAAGTTACCAGTTAAATTGTATTTTCTTTCTTTCTCATTGATAATTAAAAAAAGTATTTATTCAATTTTAGCTGAACTTTATATTTTCTCTCTTTAAGGGCAAATCTGGTTTAAAAAGTTTAAAGTGCTAACTGCATCTGCATAATAATCTAGTTTCGTTCCGTAAATGTACGTACGTGTTAAACTTTCGTTAGACCTGGAGCACTTATTAATAAAATTACGACTGGATACCCTTCCCAATATATTAATTTTGCCGTAATATGGCCTTTGGCAATAAACTAATTTGTTTAATGGTAGAAATTTAGACCTCACGGAAGCAATTTCATCCGTAGGGGATAACTTAACTAAAATAGTCGACGTCTAAACATACTAGCGCGAATTTAGGAAATGGAGATATGATTTATTATAATACATGACCTTGTTGTATGACTTTCATGAATCTTTCTCGTTTACGATCTTCGGCCCGATTTCCCACCCAGTGCTGTCACTCCCTCTAGTCATGAAACCGGTATATTAACAAACAAAGATTGATATATTTCTCCAAAAAAATGTTAGATGGGTTTTTATTTGGATATGGCCCTAAAATAGTAAGATTAGGCCAAAAAAACCAAAATATAAATTGTATCATTGTTTAGTTTTCACATGCGGCTATGAGCAACAACCATGGAAAGATGGAAAATGGATTCGGCTTGAAACCACGCTTTTAGTGAATTAGCTCTAATTTGTCTCCCTCTTCTGTGATGTGCAGCCCTGGTGGTACAATTGATTGTTTTTAATTTTCTTTTTCGTCACTGCTTCATTTGCATTATTATTCTTATGTCCGCTAATTGTACTTAACGTCAGAGCTCTAGCTAAACCAGCTAAAACGTGACTAAGTATATACACTAAACTAAGGTTTATAATTAAAGAAATCACCGAAAGCCGAAAAAAATCGGTAAGTTTTCCTGTCCTAGAGGTTTCGGGATGAAAAAAGTTGTTTATATCGAAGTTGTAACGCAAAATGTATAACAGTTTTTCTTTAGTTGTCACTTGGCTTTTGCACCCCCCTTCCCCCTAACAACAAGAGACTCGGGACGTCCCTGTATACAATTCATATATGCATATAATTATTTGGTAATAACTTTCTACAAATCATAGATAAGCTATAATTTATTTCAATTTATTTTTAAGTTTTTTACCAAACAACTATATTGATTAATAAAATGTGTTACTTGTGTGCAGCGATATTCTTTACCAGGCAAGTTTAGGATAAATGCAAATTTATCGTTTTTTTTTTTAAATTTGTTTATATTATTATTGTTATTATTAATATTTCATAACTTAATTTACATAGTCTTTAAATAATAAATTGTCATTTGTTATTTTCCTTCATAAAAAGAAGTTTTATTCCAGAAAACAAAATACCACTAGATTTTATTTTTGTTTTGCCACCTATGATCCCACTAAAATTTTGCCAGCTTATCCCTGCTTTCCACTTGACTATTGTAGAAAATTTCAAGTCAATTGAATAAGTAGTTTTTTGGTACTGAATTTCTAAATATTTCATTTGGCGCCCATTTTATTCCACCATAATGGTTTTATATCAAAATTTTGTCAGTTTATTTCTATATCAAACTAAGCTTAGGATATTTAATGTTCATGCGATAAGTAATTTCACAATAATGGTCTTTTACATTTTGTGAGACCGCCATATTGTATTTTTAACGAAATGTAACCACTGCATTCCCTTAATATTTGTTTTACCAAAATTTTGGAGTGAATCGGATAAATAGTGCAGCGTACAGACAGAACGATAAACCGACGATACCGATGCAAATGGGAAAACATGTTTTTTTTGGGATCTTGGGATCCTAAAACGCATGAGCTGCAAAAATCTTGCAGGGTTATTTTTTCACGTAAACAATACAAAAATAACAAACCCCAAATTAATCTGGAACCTTATTTCTGAATTGGTAACATGATAATATGCAAAAATGTCAATAAGAAGCGTGATGTCTTCGCCAAATTGACAAATAAAAATCGCCCAGTAGGTGAAATACAAAATTGAAAATAGTGTTCATTATTTTTATTCGGCGAATTATCCACCGAATACCATTCGTACATAAAAATTAACCAGAAAATTCGAAAAAATCATCTTGCATAAAAACCACATTCGTTTATTTTCTTGATTGTTTCAAAAAATATTTTGTATTATTTTAATATTGAAACAATAAAGAAAATAAACTCATTCAGTTCCTACGCAACCCGATTTTTCGGTAATTTTTATGCGAGGATATATAATCCATGCAGATGCAGCCTATATTGTAACATATTTGTCAAAAAGATTTCTGTCATGAGTCATACTGATTTGTGAACATTTATTTGATGAACTTAATTTTTCATTTTATACTACTCAATGTTACTACATAGATCGAGGTATAATCGTAACATGCTAAGAATATACGGGCCAAGCGCCAAGCAACCAAACCGGCCAAGTATCATTTTCGAATTTTGGTTTGCTTTAATATAGATATATCTATTTGCATGACCTCAAAAGAAAAATACATAACCAGAGCTAACCAAAACGTCGTTCGATTTTTAAAAACAACTATATACAAAATATACGTTTTGTAAAAAAAGTAACCACACGCCTGCGATGGAACACAGGAGCATTGCAAAGCTAATTCGGTACCACTGAGCTAGAAGGCCTCACAAAAAAAACTTTTTTATACTTCGAATCCCACCAATTTAAGCAAACTTTCACGGTTGACGCCATAATAGGGGATCGGATCAGGAAGTCAAAAATACAAAGTGTAAAACGTCTCAGGGCCATGATACTTAAGTATTCAGTGCAGTGGGACGACTAGCAAAAAAGGAACAGTACCGGTCTTTCAATGTCCATATTTGAAGGACTCTAATTTTTTATTCCACTCAGTTAGGGTATTCCCTCGGCAATGGAACATATTGTATAACTCTTTTGGAATATTTTCTATTATAAAATTGGACTTGGCGTCATTCCCGGGTTTCCTGTGGGATTGCGAACCTGCGTGTTAATTACACTGGTTTTGAGATTTCCCTACTTTACAAGTCCCGAAACTTTCCCGGCATACTGTTATAAGGGCCAGGGATAGGGATGCCAGATTTGCAGAAAGCAAAAGCGGGAGGTTCGTTGTTCCATCTTCAGCTGGTTATTGGATACAACAAACCTAGCATAATCGAGACGTGAAATCATTTGAGCACTCTGTACTATCGTGCCTTACATTAAATTGGGTAGCGCTCGGACTTTCGTGGTCCACCAAAATTACCAAAAATTGAATTATATTTGTGAATGAAATAAGCTCTCTATTCCCTAAGCCTTCTGCGGCATTTCTCCGATATCGGTAGAGCTGGCAGCACTGAATTACACGAGCGATTTAATATCAAACCAATCCGTGTCTTGTTTTAATATAATATATTATAAAGATAATAATGTGTATTAAACTAAATTTACTGGCCAGTCGGTTCACATCAGAACCATACAACATATATACACACAAACACAAACTAAATTTACCAATCAGTATTATCAGTGACGGCTCGTCGTAAAATTTTTAAAAAAGTAAATATTTTTCAAAAATAATTTTGCAAACATCCTAAAAACGCACAAAACAGTTTTTTTTCCTGGGCACATAGCAAAATAGGTAGGTGTCTAGTAACAACAACTACACATACTACACTACTAACATGAAACAACAGCAGTCCTCAGGCCACCGTCCACAGATATTCTAATATATTTATTAAAGTCGGTGGCTCGGCCAGTCGATTCCATCATCTAGACTTCATGTACTAATTCACGCAGTACGTAGTACGTTCGCATACATCCCATGCTATTACCTCGGTTATAACGTTTGTCGTAGCTTATATCACCCAACACCGGCTCGTCTCCATGCGGCCGTATCCCCGGAATATTTCCCAATTGAATATTACCATTCTACAGGTATTAATTGTAATTATTATAAAATTATACTATTTATTTTAAAATTAATTTTAGTTAGGTCTTTACTTTAGTCATGACTAATGTGAATATTTCAAAATATCATTTGCAATTTGTTTTAGAAGTCTAGCGGTCGCATCGTGGTTCTTGCTGGACAATATGCTTTTTCGGTAGTGTATGTAGCTTTCACTTTGTTTGGCATCTATTTTATTTTCCTCTTGATATTATAAATGGTATGAGAACAAAATAAATACCTATATTTTTTATCATACTTGTTGTGGCATAAGTGAAAAAAAAACAGCCTCTAATAAATTGCTATAACGTCCAATTTTTTTCCTGCAGCAAATTTATTAATTACATTGTTGATATTTACATCTATACTCTACCTATGGATATGCAAGAGACCCACTCCAACAGGTCGCTCTTGTGCTAGTGTTTCGTAGCCAAGTTTTTAATCGTAATTTTCACGTAAAAGTATGTAAATTACACATGATGTTTCACCGGTCTGGGCGGAGGTGGAGGGGTAATTAACTCTTTACCATCTAACCATAAAACCGCCCTTGATTGATTTTGAGCCTCGGCCGACCCTAAATTTTAGAGTACGATCCCTCCCTGGGTATTATTGTCAAATGTATTCGATGTAATCTACATGGATTATTTCTTAGTCTAGTTTTTCACAGTTGGATTGAAACCGGCTTCCGAGTTATTACTACATTACAACCTGAATATACACAGTTCAAAAAAAAAATCTGAGGCAGAACTCATGATAGAGTTAAATGCAAAGATAAGTAAAATGAAATATGTTGTTCATCAGATCGAATGTTGTATATGGGTTTATTTTGAATACAAATAGTTCACAAATGCTCTGCTAAACTATCTACCACAACTATGAAAACTGATAGCAATTTTTATCTTTTCCATAACTTCCTGATAAAACTGGTTTCTGAATTTATTTTCAAACTCCCCTACATCACGAATGCTTGTATGTAAAAGTAAATTCATTTTACGTTCTAATACCTTATGGGAAACCCGTGTATAGGACATACTTGTTACTCTAGTATGTGCAAAGAAAGATTATACTCCTAATATCCCCTAAGGATCCATTTTGAATTGTATTCCGTATGGTTGGGACCAAAATAAAGATTTCCGCGGACGACTCCCATAGTTTATAGATCGGTTTTCGGATTCGGTGATACCTGACAATCTTCTCTCTTTAAAGCCATAATGTTTGTAATGTATTTCTAAACCAGTAGTTCTGAATCACGTTTCCGGCAACACTGACCCAAATATTGTTGCGTGTCTTGTAATTAAACGGCGGCACGAGAAACTGATAACTGATGTGGGTAAATTATCTTTACTTGATGGACTATCTATTCGAAGCATAGGTCTTTGGTAAGAGAAAAGTATCGTATCGTGAAAAAAAACCTCCAAAATGTTCGAAGATGTTCAGGTTCTAAGCTCTTTAAATGACAAAAATAGTATATTACATACCGAGGTGGAAAGTGTTTCATTACTGTCGAGAGATTAGTTATTTAACTTTAATCTCGAAACACTAATGAAACTTTCCACCAAGGTTTGTATACTATTTTATTTACAACCATTGGTATCGAAATTTTGACTACTTAAATACCTATAAAGTAAATCTTGTTTTTGACAAGTTTTGACTTATTTAAAAAAAGAGTTGGAAACATCGTGAAGCAGGACTTGCCATTTTGGAAATTTTCTAGATACTGATTTGACCATCTATTACCTTATAGTGTAAAAATCGCAAGAAAATTATGTCAGATGAAAAATCGATCGACTGTACCATGATTTGATCATCTGTTATCTTTTGTTTCTTTTTAATGCGGTCAAAAGAAAATAAGATTTTATCGCGTTTTAAATAAAAAACCCTAAAATCGCAAGAAAATGGTTGAAAATGAGGGCGGGAAGTAGAGGTGGGTAATGTTACACTTCAAACCGTCAATAAAGTTAGTAATGTAAATAAAAAAAATTAAATATGGGAAAAATTGAAACATTTGCGCTATTCAATAAATATCGACATTTACTTCGGTGGAAAGTGACATTTGCCAGGATGGATAGAACACCAGTGAATCACTTTCTCCCCAGGTAAATGTCACTTTCCATCCGGATAAATGTCAAAGTCAGAAATATAATTATGTTTCTTTCAAACTTTCAAAATGTCAGAAATGTTAACATTACCTACGTGGTTAAAAATAAACATACCGACTCGCGACATAAGTACAAATAATCTAGGAATGAACTGCTAAAATTTGTGCTAATTCATATGACTAAAAAAAAAAGACAAAAACTGTATTTATTTAATTTTTACATTCAACAAAAATATATTGCATATTCTAGTAATAGATAAATAATGTACAACATAATCTTTTTCTAGTTACTAAAACGACTTACTTTCTAAGAACTAAAAGGCAACTTTATTTAACATTTAGAAACTGATGCTTAAAAAGAGAATCTTGAAATAGTTAGTTTCACAAAAACGAATAAAATGGAGAATTTTAAAAATTGTATCATTTATATTTACAAGTACAACATTAAGAAAATGTATTCTAATTATCCTAAATATTGTGTCAAGCGAAAAATCTACATAAATGTGTTTTGGTGACTGAATCAGGATAACGTGCAAGTCTTCAAAAACAATTCGCCATTTGATAAAAAAATATAGAAAATAAAAACAAAACGTGCACAAAACGTTCGAGGCATATTATATAGGTTTTTTCTACCCAAAGTGAAGACATACGGCATTCGTAAGAAAAATGCTTTCTGTGTCATAAATATTTAAAATATGTTAATACACTGTCACCCTAACAAAACACTTACAAAAGAAAAACAAGTACGTTTACACTTTAGATAGAGAAGATTAAGGATTCAGATAAACAACAAAATCCATAGATAAAGCCACTGTGTATTGAGTGTTTGTTTATATCTTTCTGCCTTAGGATCCAGACTAGGATGTGAAATGCGCATTGGTTTTCAAATTCAAATTCAAATTCATTTATTTGTCAAGGTAGTAATTACAACATTATTTATATAAATTGATTACATAGCTAACAGTTGACAAAAGCGCATTGCATAGCCATTATAAAAATAATTAGATATAATATACTAGAAAATACATAAACACCCTAAAAAAATTACTAATAATATAGTTTTAGCCCATTAGAAAAAAGAATGTTTTAAAAATATAAATTAATTACTAGTAGATCTGCCCGCGCATCAGCATCACTTTAAAAGATTTGTTTTTAACAACTTTTTATGTATAAGTGGCAGCAACCAAAAAAACAGGAGGCATCCCAGACTACATATATATATATATATATATATATATATATATATATATATATATATATATATATATATATATATATAACATACACATACACAGATGTTTACTGCGTTTCTAATTTTTTTATATACTGCATACAATTCCGCGTTGCTCAATCAAAAGTTTACATTTAATATGCTCTTTAAATTTATTATAAGAGAACTCTTTTATATTGTTAGCTCATTCCAAAGATTAACAGCAAGAAATGAGAATGATTTTTGAAATTTCGAAGTCTCGTGCTTAGGTATGCTAAATTTGTTGATGTTTCTTGTATTGTACGAATGGAGAATATTATTAAAAATCGTTCTCAGGTAAGGCGGTTGACCAGTTTTTAAAATTCTATATATAAAATTGTACATATGATATTTTTTACGATTCTTCATATTTAAAGCTGAGATATTATTTAAATATGGAGTTATATGATGTCTAAATGGTATATCGTAAGCAAACCGCATGCAAGAATTCTGTAATTTTTGTATCGTGTTTGCCCCTTGCATCGTTAGAGAGTCGCCATAGACAATATCTCCATAGTCCAACAAAGACAGTATTAAACTGTCATACAAGTAATATTTTGTTTTGGATGGTAGTAATCGTTTGAGGCCATACATTTTTTTTAAGACGCATATAGGCGATTTGAAACTTTTTTTTAACATGCGAATCGAACTGTAAGGATGAGTCAAAAATAATACCGAGGTTTTTGGCTTCATTGGTTACAGGTTAGCTATTCATTTTTTTTTGTTTATTACAAGAGAAACGCTAATATATCAAAGCGGGTAGGCATGTTATCAAAAAAAATTCTAGAGAACTGTATAGACTTTTTAATAAAAAAACCCACTCCATCACCTCTTCCATCCATGTCTTGTCGTATAAGTCTATACCCAGAAACGCAAAAAAATGAGCTGTCATGGCTTGTGGTTAACCAGGTTTCGGACAAACCAAGAATGTCAAACTGAAAATTATCTATATGATTAGTCAGTTCATTAAAGCCAGTATTCAAAGAATTTACATTTAAATGTGCAACGGTAAAACCGCCTGCTTAAGCTTTATTAGGTCTAGGGCCCTCTCCTACATGTCGGTAATTACCACCACCTTCCATTGTATATCAAAAGACATCTTTCATGACCTTGAGGCGCGCGCAGCTCCACTCATTCATTCGGACGTTTAAATAAATAAACATTACAATTTAACCTAACTAACAAAGGTATACACAAACATAAAAATGATTTCATTATGCTGTCCCTAACAATCTACGCCGGTTTTAAGAATGAACTTCTTACATTCTGAAAAATTATTACCTACATTCCCTCATCTATTGACGAATCTCATTTTTAGTAATTTTTTTGCCATAGAGATATTTTCAATGTTTGTATGCCTCTATACAGACAAAATGTTTCTTATGTTTTAACTAATAAACATTTTTATATTTTCATTAATATTGGCCCTACAAAAATATAAAATTAGCTCTTCAACGATTTTCCCTTATTCGCCAAAATCCTATGTCAAACAGAAAAACGAATTTTAAAAATGGGCAGATATAACATATATTTTTTTGTAAATTTATAAAGGGCAGCCATATATCCTACAATCTCTATTATATTTTGTAATACATGAAATAAATGATGCAGACATGTTAATAAAAAAACCATTCTTTTAGTAACGACAAGCTTTTTATTAAATGTAACATTTACTGAAATAACACAGATTGACGTAAATTAACAACGTTAACTGCACGAAAACGATGGGTAAACAAAGTTGCGATCAACAGCTATGAAGTTCAAATGTTTTTAAAAAGACATTTTGATTTTTGTAGCTGTATTTCTGAATTTAAATTCCGGTAGCGATATGTTTTCTGTTAGGATTAGTAAAAACAAGGATATGTATGTCGTTTCTTTTAATGTCAAAATAACGGAGAAAAAAAATGGCTCATTTTTGTGTTATAGTACGTTGCCAATTAGCAAAAAAAACAAAAAAAATGGTATTATTGCAAGGTTATTCTACAGGAATGATCATTTTTAAAAATGAATTTAAAGTGAAAAAGAAAAAGCTACCACCAAAGCTCTATATGTACAAGATGCAACAACAAACGGGCAATTAGCAACATATTTTGGTTAATAGGGATACTCACCAAAAAGTTGAGGTAGTAGAATCTCACAAAATATATAATACAGGGTGCATTAAATCGAAAACATATGTTAAAATGTTAAGTATTTGTACAGTCTTTTAATTGTAATTTATTTAGAATTCGTTCTCACAGTTGGATTGTCCTGGCAAAGTAATAGCTTATTAGCACGTAGAATAACCCTGCAAACAAAATGCTAATTAGAATTTTACGGGGCACTATTTTAACAAGATAAAACTCTGAACAGCATATCGAGTTGAAATTATGATTGTGTGGATTATAAACCCAGAGTCAAAGGCTTTTTTTTGAGACAGTATATTATATAAATAAGTAATATAAATTGACCGTTGGCCATGGTCTAGTGCACAATAGTTCATTGAGATTTACCACCATTACATATACTTTTTTTTTTAAATAAAAGTACACACAATAGTTTTTTAACCGTTCTTCGGAATGTTTACACTCGTATTCACTAAAGAGGTTTAAATTTAGACCAGGTCTAACTTGACAGTTATAGGTTTAAGATGACATTTTTAACTATCGAAAAAATTACTTTTTTAAATGTCACAATTACAAAATGACAGTGACATAAGCGAAACCTAACTGGCGAACTAAGAGTGTTAAGTACCATGGCAACTAGACCTAGTTTAACTCTTAAACATTGTTAGTGAATACGGGGGTTAATGTTTATTTACAGTAATATATATATTTCTAATTTATGGGAGGTGATATATATATATATACAATATATTATTACATTTTTATAGAAATACGAGATTTACATTACAATTCAATTTAATGTTGCTAATGTTATTTAACATGAATATAAAACTGAAAAATTTTGCCCTTGACTCTAGCTCCGTGAGATCAGTCCTCCATTAATTCAACAACACTGTTTTTGCATTAACAAAACTAGCTTAGACAGGGTGTAAATTGGTGCTATACACTTCCGAAGGAAATTAATATCATGAAAATAGTAAAACAGTTATTAGTTAGTTAAATCCTTTGTAGTATTTGACAATATATTTATTAAATTTCTCTTAAACGGGTAGAAATGTTAAGATACAATTTCTTTTGAAGGAGTTACTTTTTTTATTTTTAAAAATGTTCAAAGCCCCTGACTAAAAAAAATCTTTCAATTTGTGACAAAAATATTATTGCATTTTTTACAAAGACGTGCAGTTTTCGAAATATTAGTAACTTAACATTTTGGTGTATGGAATAATGATAAAATAAATAGGAATAAAATGATATACAAACCATCATTTTATTCCAGTCTACACCAAAATTCGAAAACGGTATTGTAAAAATGCAGATTTCTTTTCAATTAAAAAAAAAATAGAGTCGAACATTTAAAATCAAATTAAGTTTCTCTCTCGGTTTTACCTGGGCTCTCATTATTTTAAAACTTATATTTAATGCTTGGGTTATATTTTTCTGTAGCAGCGCCATTTTTAGCTCTATCCTTGTAAAAAAGTCTTTTCCCCATATGTAATAATCCAGCTGTATGAGGTCAGGCGAATTCGCTGGCTAATTTGTAAATTGATTTTTCCACTATTGTCTCTGATTACGCGCTAAAGTCAATCTGGATGAGATGTAATTAGTGTCCAGAAAAGCGAAATAGATTTTCTCATACTTCCTGTGATGTGAATAGTACTTAATTATAGTAATTTACACATAGTTTTTTGTAATACCGAAATATAGCTGTAAGGGTAGATTATGCAAAAATTCACGATAGTATTAAAAAACTTTCCTTCTTAACAACACATCTTTGTTTTCTTTACAAAAGAACACTTCACTCCCAATAAAATTTAATATTTCCTTACTTTTTCATTACCATCAGAATAAACAATGGCTACAAAATTCCTGGAGAAAGCAACATTTTTATGAAGTATAAGTTTTTTTATTCGTTAATTTATAAGTTAAAACGTGTATATGATCCAAACAATCCTTGTATAGTTAAAAAAAATATATTTTCAACAACTGAATGTGTATATAACTTTGTTATGATTGTCATGAGATACCGTGTTTGGTGTGTAAGTGGCTAACTTTAATTATATATATATATATATATATATATATATATATATATATATATATATATATATATATATATATATATATATATATATATATATATATATATATATATATATATATATATATATATATATATATATATATATATATATATATATATATATATTTATATATATATATATATATATATATATATATATATATATATATATATATATATATATATATATATATATATATATATATATATATATATATATATATATAAATTCTTAGATATATAGGTTGTTGAAAAACATAAAAATGAACGAGGTTCAATTGTCTTTTTTTACAGGAAGACCCGAAAATATTTGTACTACTTTTCGAGCTATGTACATGATATTTTCCTTCGCATAAGGCTCTTATTGAAACTTTCGTTTTTGTCTAGAAACTATAATATTTCAAACTTTACCCACCTTAAAGTTGCTAATGAGTTCTAATTGTTTCCAAAGACAGCTAATAATAATAAAAAAAAAACATTATTGCCTTACATGTAAGATACACGTACTGTCACTAAATATACAATAAAATAAATATTTAAAAAAAGTAAAATAACAGTTCCGTTGCTAAGATTTAAGGTTTTAAGATGTTACTTATGCTTATCCTTAAAATATAAAAATATATTTTGCCAGCGTTTTAAACAAAATTCAAATTTTACATCGCCCTGTACAATAAAACAATTGAATCTTATTCATTTTGAATATGTCGTTCTATAGTCAACATATCTGTGAATATATTGCAAAAGTTTTATAGAATAATAATAATAAATAAAAAACTTATTAAATATTTAAAAGTTAAATGACTTTTAATATCTTTGAGGCCCTATCTCGAAACAGTTCGCGAATTTTTTTGATAACCCTTTTAGTTTTGAATTGCCATTGTAATGAAATTTATAATACAGGTATTGCGTTTAAAATCCCTAAACGATTGGGAACTGTTTCATTCAAAAGACAAAAATGCGTATAGAAATCGAACACGAAAATATGTAAGTTTGGTATAGAATAAGTTATAAATCAGTGTATCACTGTGTAAATAATGTACATATACCCAAAACTCTAAAAAATTATTTAACTCATAGAATAATAAAAAAAATTTAAACTGAGGTTCGTAAGCACTTGGTGTTCGAAATACAGGGTATTAAAATGTAATTATTTGTTTAGTTTTTTGATACTCAAACAATTCTAAATATTTTTAAATGAAATTTTGTACTATGACAAAACATTCAGAATTTTTTACTACAACGTCACTGGTTAAATTCCTCATTATATTTTGCAATTTCTTCTTCTGTTATTTTGTTTGGAAGTTTTCAACAGTTTAGAGAATATTTAGCAAAATGTACAGGGTGGTCCTTTCAACTGCTATAACTTTTATTATTTTTATAACATTTAAATAACTGAAAAAATAAATTATGCTGATTATTACGTAGTATTAAAAGAATCTAAAAAACTGCCACAGATAAAAAGTTGTTAATTGTGACAAATGTTATGTTTCTCCCTTTACAACATATCTCCTATGACAAATTTTCTACATTTTCTCGTTTAGTTTTTAAGATAAACGTTTTAATTATGCTAAATTTCAAATAAGAGAAAAGAGACCTAACTACTGAAAATAAAATTTACAAGATGTCTTATTTAAAAAGCAAAGCTATACTCGTATCTTTGACAATTGACATTTCTTATTTTTCTTTGTGTAATGTAAAATATGATAAAAAAAACGTGAATAAAAAAATACATAGTAAAACGAGAAATTTGACGTTGTAGTAAAAATTTCTAGAATTTTAAAGATTTCGCAACCCAGAAAAGAAAAACACCCCGTAGATTTCTATAAAACCTGTTTATTGATATTAGTCTTAATATATAACGAGACAAATTTGATTTAAAAATATGTAGAAATGTTCGAGGTAGGTATATCAAAAAACTAAAAACATTTTAACACCCTATATCTCGAACACCAAGTGCTTGCAAACCCCTGCTAAAATATTTTCTCTTCCATATTTTTATACGTTTTGGGTATATATACATTAATTATACCATGCATTCATTTCAACTGATTTGTAGCAAATTTGGCTCGATTTTCGGATCTACCCTGTAGAACTAGGATTTTTACACAGTGATACACAGATCTATGACTTACTCTATATCGGACTTACATATTTTCGTATTCGATTTTTCTAGGTTCTGGATTTTACTGTTCTCATTCATTTAGGATTTTAAATGCAATACCTGTATTACAAATTTCATTACCATGGTAATTCATAATTAAGAGTTATCAAAAAAATTCGCAAACCGTTTCGAGATAATACCTCAAAGATATTAAAAATCACTTAACTTCTTAATAGCCTGCTATAGTTTTCTGACATGAAACTCGAAATAGATAATTTGTTTTGAGATATTTTTTTGAAAAAAAATTTTTTTTTTCGAAATTTTGAAGTTTTTAGACACCGTGCATTAATTTTGTGTTACATATACTATAGACGCACTATTTTAACACATTTATGTAAAAATGAAACCTGATTTGTTTTTAATAAATAAAGTTACAAGGTAAAACATAAAATTAATCAAAATTTTACTAAAAAAATTGATTGATCTCAAAATATAGGGGAGAGATCGGAAAACCCACCAAATTGTTTTTTGCATTTATTCTCTTAAACAACCGAGTAAAATGAATTAGAGTTTTATTAATTTTTTCAATGGCCTATATTTGTTAAATAACTATAGTTTTTGTTGATTATTGTATATATTTTTTTGGTTTGTGTACATTATTGGACGTTTCGGTCTCTGGCGTAATCTTTTTATTAAACTGTACAAATTACACATTTTTAAAAACTCACCATGAACAAAAATATTTACAAAAAACCAAACATATAAGAACGGTGCTGTCATCTAATGGATATATGCTTGTTTTTTGCAGATATTTTTGTTCCTTGGTGAAGTTTTCAAAAATTTGTCATCATTCTTATACTAACTTCATGTTTTTCCCTCGTAATATTAGGTATACTAAAGGAACGCCTAAACGAATACAAAGGTTCTATTTATCACAAATAATTTGATCCTATGTTTGTCTAATATGTTTACCCTAATTCCTTCCCCCACCAGTTAAGGCTTTAGACAAGTAATCTTTCAGGAAATTTGTACCTATTGTTTTGAGACCGTCCTTTATTTTGTCGGTGATTGAGCTGCCGGAGTTTTGTGAATGAGGTGGTTGCTGATACGGATTGTAGCCATTTTGGTAACCTCCGGGATACTGCTGGTAACCACCTGAAACAAATTGCGTTTTAGCTTAAACCAATGAACTAAAGTACAGAAGCGATTTATTCTCAAAGTGAAATCCGTGCGTGTGCACTTGCCGCGGTTTGCTTAAATAAATCTGTATTGTTTTATTACGGATACACTTTTTTACTTCAACCCAAAAAAAACATAACCAGAGCTAAACAAAAATGTAGTCCGATATCTAAAACACGAAAAGATTCAAAACTAGTTTTTAATAGGGAATTTAAAAATCGCTCGACGGAGATAGAACTCAAGCGCTTTGTAAGCCAAATGTGCTGCTGACTGATCACTTCAAAAATTTAATGAACATTGTTCATACTACAATATTTTCAGCGGCGTCACCAATTTTCTACTTTAATGAAAGCGTAGAAGAAACACCTCTGTTACCGAGTACGCGTACAAAGCAGAACAGCTTTCAAAATACTTGTCATAGATTCATTCATTTTAAAGGATGTCAAATATAAAAGTTCTGGAGCTCACGTCAGAATGATTCCCACAACAGTAAAGCCAAGTTTTGCTATTTGAAAAGTTTCTCTTAATTGCTTCAAACCACGATTTCCTTTTATTACCTTCTCTAAGAACGAAGACAACATTTTTTCTGGCGAGATTTCCTATATATTTTTGCAATTCTTCAAAGCAAGTTTCCTGTCCACCTTCTCTTCCATTATTTTATATATAGAGGAACAAATAAATTTAAGAAAAACTTTGATAACGTTAAAATGAGGTTAAAGCTAAAATATTTATTGATATATTGAAAAACTGGCTGATAAAAAAAATAATTTCACGTTTGAGCGCCTTCATATTGCATTTATTTTACAAAAAAATGCTTGATAATCGGATTGAATTAAAGGTATTTTGTATTTAAATATAGAGTGGTGTAGAATTTTAAAATAGATGCTTTAAAAGATTTTTTTTATATTAAACACTTGTTTTTTGTGTAGGCACGTAGTAAGATATGAAGTTCGGGGTGTGAAGGTCCAAATCTTCCAAAACTTATGTAGTGATAAAACTAAACAAACGATTAGAAAATTACACCAACACAAGAAGCAACGTTACTACGAACCGTAAATCAATAACTTTAATGAAATAAAAAAATGGAAGCATTTCTTATCATTTAATCCCATAGGATAGAAAGAGACGGGTATACCTCAACACTGAAGGATGCCTATTTATCCATTTGCCTCAGTTTTCGAGCATTGCGATTTGTATTTAGTTCATTGGCTTAAACTATAAATATACGGGATCAAAGAGAAATGGTTATGGAAAACTGAAAACTACATTGAGTTTTTTGGTTTTATAGTTTATATTCCGAAAATATTTTAAAATAGTACTTTAAAAATACAATTACATTATTCGAATTTTTACTATAAATATGATGGAAATTTCAATGGTAATTTTACCTTTAGAAATGTATTTTTACAATTACTTGCTTATTTTGAGAGTTTTAAAAGTAAAAATACGTAAAATTACGTTCGTGTGAACATCAACGAAAACCAGAACCAGGAAACATAATTCCAGCGAGCTAATTTATTTCGTAGGGTTATATAGTGTACCATAATGGTCAAGTTGTTGACGAAAATCATCTTTACAATAGCCGTTGCTGTGCTTGTGTGCAGATTGATGATGCCCATTTTTAACAATATTTTCGTTAATGTTGTATTCGAAAGTATTGGTTTCTTTTTCAGAATAATTAAACCATAAAAATTAAAATTTAACTTCTAAATCTGATGCAAAAATTTAAACTACTTAGAGTTCAGTATAACAAATCGTGCAGCCCTCAGAGAGTATAAATGCATTGTTAGTTAAAACTCCAAAGCCCTGGGGGCTGACCCCCATTAGATAGGATTGTTTTGCTCCAAATTACCTGCCATTTTGCCAATTTAAAAATTTGCAGTAATTTCCTTTTCACCCTATATAAAAAAAACCTTTGATTAATAAGTCAAAAATTTCTTTTTAACCGGTTTCAGAATAGGAGATTCTGTGTTTAAGTTTTTTCCGATAATAATGAATCTTAACAAATGTAAACAGAATTCAATTATTTTATTTTAGGGCATTTATGGGAGGGCTATAAGGATATTTGTCTTAGTTCTTCCGTGCCCTCTCCGAAGTGGAGCCTATACTTGTAGTGGTTTAAAAATTATATTAGACGGAATTACAATTACAAATCTTTTTTTACAATATATCTAGCGAAACTAACCTTGATTGTATCCTCCTTGCTGATATCCTCCTCCTTGTGGATATCCCTGATACCCTCCTTGTGGATAACCTTGGTATCCTCCTTGAGGATATCCCCCTTGTTGGGGATAACCTCCGCCTTGCTGAGGATATCCCGGATAACCAGAGCCTATTTGACCACCCTGGTATCCAGCTCCACCGTTTGAAGCGGGTCTAAAATTAATTAGATTGATAAAAATATTGTTCTTTATATAAGATTCATTTAAAATGTTATAAAACCAAAGATACAAACAAACATACATATACACAATCCAAGATTTTTGCAAATTTTTGCATTTTAGGGTACATGTTTTCCCATCCTAGTCTTAGCTGAAAAATTACAACAAAACATTTCGCTTCGGGCTACTAGTAGGGGAGAGCGGGGAGGGTCTGGACAAATTTAACTTAAAAATGCAGTTTTCAAAACTTTTTGAAAATTTTTTTTATTTTAAATTATAAAAAAATTTTCTCGCTAACAATAGACCAATTATAATTTTTATAATATAAACTAATTTACAAAAGACTGTACTCATTTAAGTTTACGTTAAAGTACATCATATTATAAAATCGTTTTCTCGTGTCACAAACTGGCACTGGAATTTTAAGGATAACAGAAGAAAAATACACAAATGTCCGAGATTCGTCCGAAATTGAAAACCGATTAGACGTTTTATATTTTTTTAAAAACTGATATCCACGATTAATGACGATATTTTTAATTTTGGCCGCATAATATCTGAATGTTTTATTTGTAATTATTTTCCGTACATTTTACATATAATGTATTCGCTTTTAAATTTGGTCACACTTGGTTGCACCCGATTGCACGGTTCTCAAGTAAGCAATAGAGGGATAGGCCCTCTGTCTTTATTTAGTGCTTTCTTACCACATTTAACTATTTCTATATTCTCAAATGCATCCAATAATTTATTATTAGATACATTTTTAATTAACTTAAGATTATTTATTCCCATTTCGTGATTGTTTTCCAAAGCATGTTGGGCAACGCTTGACTTTTCTGTTCTTCCGTTTCATGGATACAAAAGAACAGCACTAAATAAAGACAAAGGGCCTATTCCCTTTAGTCCCCTCTATTGATTACTTGACAAAGGTGCAGTCGGGTGCAACCAAGTGTGACCACATTTACCTATAAATAGTCTAGGTTAGGATAAGTTACTTTAGTTTATATCATCTGGTGATCATGGTAACTTGGTTAGCGAAACGCGTGTCCAGAACGTAACAAGTTGAGGTGTAGTGTGGTTAGAACTCTTGTATTTCGAGCTATCTTCCAACACAGGTTCCAGTGTTAGGACTTAACATGGCTTCATGGTCAACGGAACAAAACTGTAAGTACTGTACTAAGATTAGGTTAATTGCAGCAGATATTTGGTTTCTAAAATCATGCAAGTGTTTTTAAGTTTTGCCTATATTAATTTCGGTCAAGATCCCTAAACAATCACCCATTACTGGGAAGGTTCATTCAAAAAAGAACTCAAGTATTTCCCAAGGGTGTGTAAAGATACGTAGACGATATATTTGCTGTTTTTGATACTAATGCAGAAAATTTGGTCACTCTTAGAAACATTAAGCAATAAATACCCTTCCATTAATTTTACGTACGAAATGCAGAACAATGGGCAATTACCTTTTCTCGACAGGTTAGTAATTAGAAATAACGATAAATTAGAATTTGATATTTATAGGAAATTTACTAATACTGATAGGTATATAAAATCCGACTCATTTCATTGCCTCAACACAAAATGGCAGCATTTCATTTCTTAACTCACAGATTATCAATTTTCCTTTAAATAAAGACCGTTTTAACAATGAAATGAATCGGATTAAAAATATAGCTAAAAGTAATGGATATAATGATAATTTTGTACATAAATTAGTAAATAAACATAAGCATAAGAAAATCTTAAAAGGTACCACTACTTTTCAAGCACCTGAGGCTCTCAATAAGTTCATAGCAATCCCATATGATTCTAGATATACGAGAGGTCTAGAAAAAATATTTACTAGTATTACAAAACGGAGAATAGTATGAAAAATCTCCTTGGAAACCCTAAAGACAAAGCCGACTTGAAGGAGAGGAATGAAATTAGCTGTAATGACTGCGATCTAAGATATGTTGGGCAAACTAAACACTCCATAAACATTCGTCTTAAAGAATACATGGCACATTTAAGATACGGAAGAACAGAAAAGTCAAGCGTTGCCCAACATGCTTCGGAAAACAATCACCAAATAGGAATAAATAATCCTAATTTAATTAAAAATGTATCTAATAATATATTATTGGATGCATTTGAGGGTATAGAAATAGTTAAATGTGGTAAGAAAGCACTAAATAAAGACAGACAGCCTATTTCTTATAGTCCCCTCTATTACTTACTTGACAACGGTGCAGTCGGGTGCAACCAAGTGTGACCACATTTACCTATAAATAGTCTCGGTTAGGATAGGTTACACTAGTTTATATCATCTGCTGATGAACTTGGTTAGCGAAACGCGCGTCCAGAACGTAACAAGTTGTGGTGTAGAGTGGTTAGAATTCTTGTATTTTGATATATACTGTTTTGCCAAGCCAAGCGATTGCACTTTTTTCCAAAAACACTAGCTAATACCTTTTTATATAGAATGAGGAAAAATACTGCGAAATGCTTTATGATCGGAATCCTTTTTGAAGTAAGTGGGATTTCATTAATCAAAACAAGGGTTTGTAAGAATGTTCGCATTTATTTGCTGCAGTTCGAACAAAACGAAATTTTTGGACGACTCCTGCATGCTTGGTTTGTCTGCGTGTATTGTATAAAGTTGCGTAAACCTCTCTGCATTAATTTTTAAACGCCCCATCACCAAAGAAAACGTTTGTATGTCGCATATTTTCCTTTGCTTCTTTGCTAGCAAAAGCTAAAATTCGTTCTCCGTCAATTACGTTATTCAATACAAGAAATTTCTCTGTTAGCTTATGAGGAAGTACTTCCACCCAGCTTTTAAAATTCACTGCGCGCAGTGCTCTACAGCGTACCTTATAGAGAGATTTTTTGAATACAAATGATGGAACTTCGGTAACAAACTCAAATACTGAGTCTTTTATGTAAATTTTAATTTAAGATTTATCAAAAATGTTTGGAACTAAAGTTAAATCTTCCGTAACTTGATATTATTTTATTATTATTATTATCTCGTCTTAGACAGAAGTATGAATTTTTCCAGCCAGCATAGTCAGAAGAACCTGTGTGCGGTATTTGACGCGCAGCCTCTATACATCGCGAGATGTTTAGTAACTACTATACTTTCCAATAATGCACCTCCACGTTACAATAGCATCTTTACGGTTGCAAAAATAAGTGTGCTTATGGCCCAGATATGCTAACTTTGAACGACCTCTATATAAAGTCAATGCAGGCAAGTAAATTACAATTTACTTACTGATTATTTGTAAATCTAGTAGGGGTAAGTGCAGGTATAGTGGATGCAGGTACCTAACATTTTTTGTTTTTGCCTAATACATTTATTTTATTTCCATTTTCCAATTACCTGTATTATTATCTGCTTGGTAGGGATTAAGAGTGGCGTAGACAAAACGGCATTTATGCAAGTAAATATAAAAATCGCATGGTGAGATGTTACTAAAGTAGGTAAAAATTTCTCGTATGGCGAATTGACACTCGACGAGTTGAGAAAACAATTTACTGGTTCTGCTTTTTGGTCAGTGAAAGATGATTTGTAGAAATATTTCAAGTTTTATGTAATTATTTCTATTAATATGGCCAGCAAGGTGATGACTCTTTCAATAACCTAATAATTAAGTTGAGATTAATATTTTTTATTACTTGAACTTTTAAGTGAACATGATTTTCATTAAAGCATATAAGTAATAATTTCAGTCAGTTTTTTTAACAATAAATATCAAAGCAAGTAAATCTAGATATATCTCTGACAATACAACGCTATTTCCACACTAACCTGGCGTTTGGTCTTGGAGTAGTTTCTCCCTTAGGGATCTGGGGATATATGCGGCTACCTCCATCAGCTGGTGGTGCGCTTGGATCCAATGGAGCGTTGGCGGCATGGGTGTCATAGACGGCAAGTCCGGCTGAAAAAGATGTTTGCATATTGATATTGAAAACTTAAACAAAAAATGTAACATACGTAGTATTCAATTAGTCTATAAAAAATTCGTTATAAGGAAACTTCATCATTTTTCTGTCAAGGGTTTGCCACTGCGCTGGCCCACACATTTTTGTTTGTAACATAAAGCTGAATAGCTGATTTTACTAGAATGAACGTCTTTTAATATAGAAATGACCACCAAAAAGCCATAAATGTAAGGTTTCCTTGTTACTTTAAACAAAGCACATGCTGAACGGTACTATTTAATGTTTCTTTAAAATTGATTTTGCTAGTTTATTAACCCCATATATCGATTTTATTATAATTCATAGTAAGTTAACATTTAAGAATTTAACAAACAAACATCGGAGTTAGTTTCTTTAAACACTATTTATTTTTACTTTTACGAGAGGTCGTATTTTCTCTCTTTAGAAACAAGCAGTAATAATCATCCAATCATCCAACCATCATGGTTGGATCCTGTCGTCTTTGACGACTTACAATTGTCCTGATCTGCTGATACAACCTTTCAACTTACTTGTCATTAACCGACCCAAATTCTCAGGAAAAAAACTTAATGTGAATGAAGAAAGTGAATTATTTAATGACATTCGGCTATCAAGTGATTGATGAGAGTCTAAAAGCACATACTAACTACTGGTTTGCAGTTTTCCTCGATATTGTCGCCTAAAAAATTCCTTTACTACATACACGTGAGCTGTCCTATAATTCTCTTCTAATATGGGGTCCCTTAAATTGGGAAAAAGGTATCGTTAAATAACGGCCACAAAATCCAATGATCAAAAGCTAAAACTCTTAACAAAATATTCATTGAGGAAAAAAATCTTTATCATGAACCAGCTGCAGTGGCGGTTTGGTAATATAACAATAATAACAATAATAATGGTTTATTATTCACCAAAAGAAAATTTTTACATTATTATTTACAAAACAAAATTGAAATAAAATGAATAAAAGCATGCATTTTAGACATCTGCACAAAGGGCAGATTCTGTTCTTACAATGCCGCCACATATCTAAATTAGACAAATTTTATAGGCGCAAAGTAGACATACAATTATTTGAGACCGCCAAAAATATCCCTAGCGTCGTCAAGCAGACGCGGTACTTGTCACAACGAATATAGTGACATAACATATTTAAAGAATGCTAGGTATGTCGTCACTAAAAATACAATTAGCACTGAACTACATACAAACCGTAAAAATAAAAATAAACTTAGGACAAAAAGAAATAAAAGGAGTACAGAAAAAAGAAGAGTATAAAAAGATAGTGTGAAGGAAGTATACGGAATCTGAGCAAATAGAGAAAAAGAACGAAGGAAAGACCATACAGAAAAAGAAAGAGAAGGTTGTTCAAAGCTGCTCACTTTATATGAATTTTGAATTTTTTTTATGTCTCATTTATTGTCTAGAGAGCAAATATTTCATTGATTTGTGTTTAAAGGATTGCACTGAGATTGTAGTTTGTGATAACTCAAGAGGTAAAGCATTGATACTTAATGTTATGTCATAAGAAAAGCAACGTTTAAAAAATGTATGTTTATGTCTAGAAATAGTTATTGTATTTCTACGCAGATTCAAATGGTGGACATCTGTTCGAAATTTTATTTTATTGTATAAATATATTGGTACACGATTTTTCAAAATGTTGTAATACATATAAGTTGCATGTAATTTCCTTCTATTGCTCATATTAAGCCACGAAAGTGCTTTAAGTTTGTGAGATACACGGTTGCTTCTCCTAATACCAAAAATTAATTGGATACAACAATTATGAATCTTTTGTAGTCTGCGCAAGTCACAGCTATCCAGACAGCGACCGTATACATTATCGCAGTGAATAAAGTGTGACAGAATAAATGTGTTACTTAATTCCTTTTTAAGTGTAGAAGATTTGTGATTTTAAAAACGAAGTTGAGGATCAAGAGTTAATCCGAGACTTTTGGCATTTTCCACAATGGAAAGTCGCTGATTGTTAATTCACAAATCCATTAGATTGCTTATATCGTTAATAACATGTTTGTTGCTAAACAGCATTACTACGGACTTATTTGGATTGAGTTATAGCATATCATCAGTAGATGTCTGAAAAAGTGAATTTAGTTCTGAGTTTATTTTATTTTTGGCATCAATACACTTAGATGGAAGAAATGAATAATACATCTGAGTATCTTCAGCATATATGTGATAGTTACAAAATCTAAAATTTGTATGAAAATTGTTAGCGTAAATGGTAATAATATTGGGCCTAATATACTGCCCTGAGGCACGCCAGTCGTTACATTAAATGAATATGAAACGGGATTTTCAATCTTTACTCGTTGTGAATGATTAGTAACAAACGATTTTATTAAAGTTGATTCATTGTTAGAAAAACCTATATAGTTTAATATCGAAATTAAAATACTGTGATTTACAAAATAAAAAGATTTTGTAAAATCCAACAGGACCAAAGCAGTTATCTTCCAAGCGCAAAAAATATCATCTGTCACATCCGCCATTGCGGTTGAACAACTGTACCCCGCGCGAAAGCCAGATTGCTTTATAGGTAATATATTATAACTCGTTAAGTTCTATTACTCTTTCTAAAATTTTAGAAAACGTCAGTAGCACACTAACCGACCTAAACTGACTCATATTTTTGGGATCAGTAATTTTTGTTAACGGTGTGACTATAGCTTCTTTCCAGCAGGTGGAGAAATAGTTGTGTAAAATACATTCATTTATTATATGAGTTATATAATCAACAATAGGCGGACAGCACAAAAAAATAAGAGTTATATTAAAAAAGTCAGAGCCAAATGCCTTACTTTTAATTTTATTATTGATTTCGATTACGTCCCGATTATTGATAGTTTTAAAATTTAAACGAGTATTAATATTATCCTTAATATTACTAGAGTAAAAATTTACTATTTAATTTTTAGGAGAAGAAAGAGATTTAGTTGAGTCTATAAAAATTGTTAAATTTATTGACTTCTCTAAAAGCATCAGCGATATCCTTAATTTTAGATGGTGTCAATTTATTAAATTTCTTCCATTTTTCATTTATTGTAGAATTTAGAAATGTATGTTTGTAGACGCCTGTTTTTCGTTTCGTATTGCCGCAGTTGTTAAATTTCTTAATTGTTTGTAATAATCCCATTTAGCAGGGTCCCTATTTTTAAAGTTTCTAAGAGCCTTATCTCTTAAATTTTGCATACGCTTCAATACTATATATATATTATGAAAAGGAATCAATTCAAGGTCTCTCTCAAATAAGGGCAAATTAATATTCTTTAGTGGTCTATAAGTGTCTATATGAGCTGCAGAGCCGCAGCATTGGTGACAAATTTCAAAAAATTTAGTCCAGCTTTAACTTTCATGTAGTTTGTTTCATTCCACAGGCAAAGCGCTAACAGGATAACACAGACACTGCATAATACTGCAGAAATCAGCAGGTGTTCAAAAATATTTAAGAAGAATATAAGTGTTATTAGGAATAAGAAAATGTATGATATAATGGAGCAGGCAAAAGCGATAGAGGTTTTTGAGACAAAGGCTAAATGAAGAAAATTGGAGAACGTCAGCACTTGAAATTTGCTATATCATAATTTTAAAGGTACGACAAATCGTTTCCGCACTCTTTTAAATAATCAATTAAGTCTTACCCAATGCTTGAAAAACTAGGATTAAAGATGGAAGTCAGTGTTTTGTATTTCAAATATAAAAATTATTCCTCTTGTGAAGTATTACTCATTTTGTTAGTTGACAATAATCTTGAGGAATTTTTTTGAAAAAACAATTAAATTGTTAAAATGCAAAATTCTCTTTTTATATCGTGCAGGATATTAGTGTAATTTCAAATTTTCGTTTGCATATTAATGATTATCTGAATAACACAATAATAATTCTTGGAAAGACAGCGATTGTTTGGCTATTCCTGGAATAAATATTGATAAGAATACCAAATATTATGTGATACGTAGAAAGATACAGTTAAAAGAGAACCACAAATTCTCGGCAATATTCAAAAATTATCTTTCTTTCGGCGCATATTTATGGCACTTTGTGTGAAAAGTGGTGGGAGGCAAAGTTGCACTCTTACCTGTAAATGCTAGTCAAATATGAATGCATATACCATCATATTACATACCTAAAACTATTGTTCACAATCATATTTCTCTTTGTACTGAACTCTCTTATTATCTAAAGCATATATGATTTACAGATACGAGATAAATAAAAAAATAACCTTCAGCTAGCCCTTCAACAAAATATATATCTTTAACAAAAAAAAAAACTACAAGAGGATGGCTGGGATAAGGGTTGCCAACCGTCCTTCCGCGAGGTGGATAGTCCTCCTTTGGGCTAATATGTCCTCCATCCTCCATAGCTACTCTGGAGGACGCTATTTGTCCTCCTTAAAGTTACATTTTAAATTACATATAATTCAACCAAATCAAAATTAAAAGTAATAAACATATTCTTGTATTCATTTTCTTAATACAACCAAAACAAAACTATTTTATATTTTTTATAATGATACCCTTAAATATATAAGATAGTATGGCTTGACTTTTTATAGGAAAATTAAAAAACATAGTTAATACATATTTATATAAGGCCAGTAAATGTAAATAGATATCATAATATTTGTTTATTTAATGAAAATTGCTCATCAAGAGATTTTCGAAAAATCTGGGAAAGTTTAAAAAGCAAGTAATGATTGACCATCTAAAGAAAACCAGGTTTCTAATGCAAAACTATTATTTTGGTTCTCTAAGCAAGATAATACCTGACAGACTAAAAACAGTGAATAAACAATTAATATAAATAATTAAAAAACGATTTCTGCAAAACCGTAAAAAGGTAATAAAATTTAAATTTGTTTTCAGTATTTTGGAAAGTTTATAGATAAAAACTAATTATCACATATTTGTTTTTGGACTCCCTTTAATAAATTCATTTTTCAAAAATCAAAAAGTAATAATTTTTATCACTTTCTGTAGCGTTCCCAATTTTCAGATTTTTCTCTTGACATCTCAGAATGATGAAGAAGGTTAACTACAATTTTCAATCAAGTTATCTTAATAACTACCATATTTAGGAAAAAACCAGACGCGGGAACATTGAGCCACTGGCATTTTGGTACATTTTCGATAATTAAAACTGTCGTTAATGAAAACCTGAAATTTGTACTGGTAATGCGAAAAAGTAAATTTTTATTACAGTTTTAATGTTCGACTGGCTCAGAAACATTTTACATTTGTATTATAACAATTTTATCAATATAAAACAAATGTTTTTTTGCTTTTCTGACACTTTTACTTTTTTTTAATTTATAAAAATTACATCTGAAAAAACGTTTTTTTGGCAATACTTTAACCTAAACTTCCTTAGGGGGCCCTAGATAGAGTAAGGATCTATGGCCCATCATAAACCAAAATATGCCCTGCCAAGTTGCTTTTTCATATTCATTTGGTATAGTGTATATATTTTCTAAATTTTTCGTGTCCACAACTTTTTTTGTCCATATCTACATACTTACTTAAATAAAATTACTGCTTCGGTACTCCAGTATATCATTTTGTTATGTTCATTTAGCTTTGTTTTAATTCATTATTTTATTTTTATTTATTATTTTTCATAACTTAATCATCGATAGGCTATTAAAAAAATCAATTAGGGTATTTAATATTTTCCTCCTTTTTTTATTCTAGGAAATAAAATTTTACTTTTTAAACATTTTATTAGATTATTTTGCTTTGCGTCCGATTTGAAAAAGCATTTTGGATTCCAAAAGCTTGTTTCATGTAACAATGGCGTATACAGAAATTGCTTCTGGGGGAGGGGTGAGATGATAAAAATTATCAACAACCAAAAAAAAAGGTCTTCACTTCAGTTTTTGGTTTTTACTGTTTTTACCTAATTAAACGGTAAATATTTTATTTTTGTGTACATAAAACTGGCTCTGGGAGGGTTTACCCTCCAATCCCGAAAAACAAGGTCCTTACTTTATGCTGTTGCTATCATTTAGCTTAAATAAAAGTGTCTCTGCCTCATACATGCCACACTCATGTAAAATCAGCGCCGGGGAATACATTTCTAACATTTGTTTTTTGGATTCCTACCAAAATGTTACTATTCATCTCTCTGAATATCATCTCCATGAAGTCAATTGCGTTCTTACGTAGTTTTCAGCTATGACGCGAACACAGAGACAGACAGATCGGCAGAATTGAGAAAACATGTTTTTCGATATCTAGAGCTCCTGAAAAGAGAAAATCTGAAAAAAACTCGTAAGGCGATATTTTCACGATTACAATCGAGGGAAGTAAGACAATGGTTAATGCGCCAGATAAATATATGGCATTATTTTAAATGCGAGACTATATTATTATGATCTCCCTTTGTCCTCCTTTGGAATTCTCCAGAGAGGAGTTCCCTATCTGGGATTAAAGAAATTTTGTTGTTCCTATTCGTTTCTGGATTAATTTATTCCGTTTTTAACAGACTAGTTCCGGAATGTGATGCGAGGTCAGTTAAAAAAATATAATTTTAGCATCAAATGGCATTATAATTATGTATTTTACGACATTATAGGGCGGGACAACACATTTTTACATCAGTTGAATAACTGATGTAAAATTAAAATAAATTTTTCATTCATTGTTCGGCGATAGGGTTACACGACCACAGGGTGTATTATTAAATTATTTTGCATATATGAATAATCTCTAATAAAAAGCTAGTTGGAAGAATATAGAAATATTTCAAGTTAATTTTATTATCCTGCCTAATTGCTATTTACAATTGAACTATATCCAGTAACTTACATTTTGATGCATCATTAAAACACTTTGGCGTGTCCCCATCCATCTTGCAGACCTGGCTAGGGGGACATACATACGTTGCGCAAGTTCTTGCGGAACTCCCACTATTCTTCTTACACGTTGGATACCTAAAGAAGAGAATTACTTTACTTAATATCGCTAGAATATGATTATAGTATCAATTTTTCAAGAATACTTCGTGTATCCCTAGGCACACTAATTTTTTTTTGTAACTATTCAGTGGCGTGTCTAAGCCTGTTCAAAATGGGAATATGTAGGACATAACCACTAAATTTTTTACTATTAATTAAATTGACCTAAAAAAATAAAAACGAAAAAGCAATAAAAAACAACAGATATAACATTGAATAGTGTCTGAAACACAGTACTTCCTCCTCTATGCTATGTATGTTAATAATTTTTTTAAGTTTATATGCAAAAAATATAATATATTTAACATTTTTTGAGTAACCCTATATAAAGGAAAAAAAAAACGCTTTTATATGCTGAAAGCAAATTTGTCGTTTTGCCGTTTTTTTTTTTTTAAAGCTAAATGTTATGGAAACTTTTGTTCTCTTATCACCCAGAGTTATGCAGCCAGGGGGCTGTTTCACACCGCTAAAGCAAACCTGAACATTTAAGGGATGACACCCACTTACGAGGGTGAAGTTTGGGCTACAAAACTAAAATTAATAAAAAAATTTATTAATTTTAGAGGAAATTTATAACAACAATTTCAGGGACTTATTATTGCTTATTATTATATACTTATATTATGATTACTAAAATACCAGGGCTAATTTTGAGATTATAAAATATCTACTTAACAAGTAGTATTCATATAAACAAATGTTCTCTTAAGGTATTTAATGTAGCTTACTGTAATCTTCTAATGACCTAGGCTTTTACATATGTGAAATTAGTAATTTTTGAATTTTCTACTACTTCTGATTAAAAAATATTGGAATCCTCATATCATAGAGAGTGCTTAGAATCGCAATCAATCACTTACATGACATATATTAACACTATGTATGTACAGGGTGTCCAAAATAAGAATGTATATCTCCTTATTTCGAGAACCATAACAGATAGAAGGCAAGTTCATATACAAAAGTTTCTTAGCTTCTTTTGAATTTTTATTTTATTATATTCTTATTTATACAGGGTGTTGCGTTTGGCCAGGGCTGACATGCACTTTCTTATTTTAAATGGGACACCCTATATATTATTGCAGATTATGATAACGCGCTTAAAGACGAGTTCACCAATATATAACAGTATGGGCCTAGTGCAACGTTTCGGATTTATTGACATTTTCTTTAGTTTTCCACCTATTTTCAAATTAACAGAAAGTAAAGTACTTTTTATAAATTTTAAAATTTTTGTTAGAGCCTTAAAAAATTAAAATCTCGTTCTACTCACAGTCTTATATTCGAGTTTTAAAACTTCAAAAAAGTTACAATGTTGCCATGCTTTGCGTATCGTAATTTTTTTTAAAAAATTTAAATGCAACACCCTGTATATTACAATAAATTCGGATAGAGAATTGAAGTAACATTTCAACGACCCATAATAATATGGGTCTCCGACTTATAGTTTTAGACTTATTGACGATCATCTTCAGCATGCAACTAATTTTTTTAAGACACATAGAGTGCCATGGAAATAGAGTTTGAAGGACGCCAAGGTAAACGTCGCAAGAAATGTCAACATAATTTCCTGCTAGTGCTATTGATATCTTTTAACATTATAAAAATGTATTCAAATCAAGAAAAGTTGATTCTTTACCAGTGCTATTTGGAAAAAAATAATCGTAGTGCTGCTTTGGCTCTTAGGGCATACTAACGAAAATATCTCGAAAACCGAATCCCAGATCGAAGAATTTTTCAGAAAATTGAAAGAGATCTCGAGGGGCACAGCGTTTTAACAAACGATAAAAGAATAACACCAAGATCTGTTTTAACTGAAGAAGAACAACTAAATATTCCTTGTATTTTGAAGAGAATTCCGAAAATTCTATTCGTGATGCAGAGCGCGTATTAGGCGTTGTGACAAATCGACCATTCAATTCGGCTTAAACTTAATAAGTACAGGCCATGGAAAGTTGCGAAATTACATCATTTAGAGCCAAATCATCCGTCACTAGATTAGAATATAGCAATTTAATTATGGATCGTCAATTCCAGGAATCTATATTAAATAAAATATGTTGGAAATATGAAGCAACCTTTAGTACCTGTGGAGTTTTCAACACAAAAAATAGCCATTTCTGGGCACAAAAGAACCCGAAAAAATTTAAAACTATACAACATCAAGGACGACGAAGCATTAACGTGTGTTGCGGAATCTACAATAGTAGACTATAGGCCCCGTATTTATTGATCAGCATTTAACTAGACATACGAGGAAATACCAACGAAATAATATATCAATCTATGGCGTCCATGCCATAACACGCTAGATGTAAACTCCTTTGAACAATTTTATGGACGGAGGTCCAAATGGGGATATTCGTTGTTTTCCCCAACAAGCTGAGACTATCTCCATTGGACTATTTCTTATGGGGAACATTAAAGGATAAAGGTTCTACCAAAACCGCTGCGAAAATATTGAGGATTTAGAAAACAAAATTATTATGGAAAGTCGCGTATTTAAATGAAAGTGGAGCAGTTCGAAAAATCGACCAATAAATTAGAAATGATTCTTAGAATCGGCATTGCCGAAAACGGTGGACTCATTGGTCATTTA